>JAXIVJ010019075.1:5000-20976 GCA_036785665.1 Chirona hameri | reverse complement strand
TGCATCAAATAATCGAAATTCAAAATTGCCTCGCCCCCCCCCCCCCCCGCCCCCGCCCCCGACGGCCATGCGTCAACTCAAACACCATTGACAAGGTGAACTGTTTCTTTGAAGTGTAGCTTATTCATGTACATGTTATACAGGTTAGGTTATACATACCTACAGCTTAGGGAGCCGCTATGACACAGCTGAGACACGGCGGGTGCTGGAGCAGACCAAGCCGGCTCCTTCTGCCGCTATGACACAGCTGAGACACGGCGGGTGCTGGAGCAGACCAAGCCGGCTCCTTCTGCCGCTATGACACAGCTGAGACACGGCGGGTGCTGGAGCAGACCAAGCCGACTCCTTCTGCCGCTATGACACAGCTGAGACACGGTGGGTGCTGGAGCAGACCAAGCCGGCTCCTTCTGTCGCTATGACACAGCTGAGACACGGCGGGTGCTGGAGCAGACCAAGCCGACTCCTTCTGCCGCTATGACACAGCTGAGACACGGCGGGTGCTGGAGCAGACCAAGCCGACTCCTTCTGCCGCTATGACACAGCTGAGACACGGCGGGTGCTGGAGCAGACCAAGCCGGCTCCTTCTGTCGCTATGACACAGCTGAGACACGGCGGGTCCTGGAGCAGACCAAGCCGACTCCTTCTGCCGCTATGACACAGCTGAGACACGGCGGGTGCTGGAGCAGACCAAGCCGGCTCCTTCTGCCGCTATGACACGGCGGGTGCTGGAGCAGACCAAGCCGGCTCCTTCTGCCGCTATGACACGGCGGGTGCTGGAGCAGACCAAGCCGGCTCCTTCTGCCGCTATGACACGGCGGGTGCTGGAGCAGACCAAGCCGGCTCCTTCTGCCGCTATGACACAGCTGAGACACGGCGGGTGCTGGAGCAGACCAAGCCGACTCCTTCTGCCGCTACGCTATGACACAGCTGAGACACGGCGGGTCCTGGAGCAGACCAAGCCGACTCCTTCTGCCGCTATGACACAGCTGAGACACGGCGGGTGCTGGAGCAGACCAAGCCGGCTCCTTCTGCCGCTATGACACAGCTGAGACACGGCGGGTGCTGGAGCAGACCAAGCCGGCTCCTTCTGTCGCTATGACACAGCTGAGACACGGCGGGTGCTGGAGCAGACCAAGCCGACTCCTTCTGCCGCTACGCTATGACACAGCTGAGACACGGCGGGTCCTGGAGCAGACCAAGCCGACTCCTTCTGCCGCTATGACACAGCTGAGACACGGCGGGTGCTGGAGCAGACCAAGCCGACTCCTTCTGCCGCTACGCTATGACACAGCTGAGACACGGCGGGTCCTGGAGCAGACCAAGCCGACTCCTTCTGCCGCTATGACACAGCTGAGACACGGCGGGTGCTGGAGCAGACCAAGCCGGCTCCTTCTGCCGCTATGACACGGCGGGTGCTGGAGCAGACCAAGCCGGCTCCTTCTGCCGCTATGACACGGCGGGTGCTGGAGCAGACCAAGCCGACTCCTACTGTTGATCGGCGCCGGCTCTTTGAATGGCTTTGAATGGCTGGCGTGAAGAACTGCGTCAGAACAGCCGGTATTGTGCGAAACGCGTCACAATGGTCGACACGGCTGACTCGGCAGTTTGTGGGAGCACAAGTGGATGACGAGTTGATAAATGTGCCGACAGACAAGGTAACGCGTGGCCTATAGTAGCCGTTTTCCCGAAGGATTTTTCGTTTGGGGCGATTGGGGCGTTTGGGATAAATGAGTATATAGCTCGTAAGAACACGGCTTTTCCAGGTGATTTTTGGCATCAATCGCAACTTTATGAATTAATGCATTTTTTTCTGGAAATACCATTTGAATGATAACACCATAGTTTACTTAAAATTAACAATTGCATTTTAAACTAGCTCTGGTGTTGCCAGACGGCTGGGGTGTTTGTGAGACGCCATCTTGCTCGAATCCCGGAAGTGGCTGGTTCGGGAAATGGTCATATTTTGCAACGACATGGTGTTCAGGAGTAATGGCTTATTTCAATGAAAACTAAATTAATTAGTCCATTCATATTTCCAGTCATACTCACTTTTGAAAGCAAGGATTAATGATAATTAGCGATTTCGTTTTGATCATTTGTTGTAATATGACTGGAGTGCTGGCTCCGGCTCTGCGCTGGCTCTGCGCAGGCGCCGCCGCCCGGTCACCATGGCGACGGGACGGCCGGTCGCCTGACGTCACGTTGCACACGTGGCTCCGGCGCCGGCTGGCTGGTCACCATGGCGACCAGCCGGCCGGTCGCCTGACGTCACGTTGCGCATGCGCAGAGCCGTGGTCTGCGCCCAGCAATGGCGTCCGTTCGATCTAGAGCAACCATTTTTTAGCTTTCAGTACCAGTGGCTGCAGAAAGCCCGCATGTTTCATGGGTTTATAAGTGCTTTTTCTGAGGTCTTTTCAGCTTTGTGTGAGATTTATCATTCAATCAATTAATAAAATAAAAAAACATTTGGTGTGATTCGAAATGCGTAAGGATTGTTCCGGTTTTCGGAAACCAACGAAGTTACCGCTCTAAATTGGACGATCTCAGCGGGACGGAGCAACGTTCAATTAAGGTCTGTCTATGGGTTTGACATTTGATTGCGTTTTTCATCATAATGTTATATTTCTGTGCCATAAATATCTTCAGTTTTGCCCTAACTAACTGTCAATTGCGTATTTTATTTAATCAAAGCCGATTATCTAGTATACTTTTTAGCCTCTTTTGGGACGTTTTCGGTATGTTTTGTAGAAGGAACACAACCCAAAATTGCCAGATTAGCTCATGAATGTGAATATTCAAAGCAAACTAACGGTAAATATTGCATTGTAAGAGCATATACTTATACATTAATTCATAAAATTGTGATAGATACCAAAAATCACCGGGAAAATCCGTGTTCTTACAAGCTATAGACCCATTTACCCCAAACGCCCCAATCGTCATAATCGCCCCAAACGCCCCAAACGCCCCAATCGCCCCAAACGCAAAATCCTTAGTGAAAACGGCTAGTAAGGGCGAACATGCTCCGCAATGCAAGCCCAGCGAAATGTTCGGAGACAAAGCGGGATGGTACTAAACAATATTACGTGTCAAGAGACCAGGGCGTAGCCAGGATTTCGGCCAGGGGGGGGGGGGGGGGGGGCAAACGGGATCAGAGGGGCCCTCGTAGCCAATTGGGGGCCCACACACTGGCGGATCTAGGGTTCGAGTTTGGGGGTAAAAATTTATATCCCATCAAACCCATCAAACCGCCTGAAATCAGCACAAAATGTACACATTTCCTGATAAGAAAATCTAAGCAACTTTATCTAAGGAAGTTTGTTTTAAATCAGCTATCAATGCATAAGCAAGCGAAATCCGATGAGTTTTTAGAAATGTGTGAGACTTTTTGGGATTCCCCCCTAAAAAAAACTTGGCAGATCCAGGGGAAAAGGGGCCATAGCAGCCGTCAAACCGCCTGAAATCAGCACAAAATGTACACATTTCCTGATAAGAAAATCTAAGCAACTTTATCTAAGGAAAGTTTGTTTTGAATCAGCTATCAATGCATAAGCAAGCGAAATCCGATGAGTTTTTAGAAATGTGAGACTTTGGGATTCCCCTAAAAAAAACTTCCGTGCCCCCCCCCCACCACCACCACCACCCACCCATCCCAAACGTCTTCTTCCAAACGTCCAGACCCCAATACATTTTTGTCCTAACGTCACAATAACTTCACGCGCATCCACATGAGGCTTGCGCTGTTATTGTAGCTCGTTGGCTATGCTACCAAATGCTGCCATATGTAGGGAAATAGGAGGTCGGACAGATCATTTTGTAACCAACGCTTAAAAGTCGATAACATTAACTCGGTAGGCCTGAGGCAGGCACGTAGCCAGGGGGGGGGGGCGGGGGGAGGCTACCCGCCCCCCCCCCCCGCCCTGGAGGCCCGGCGGGCCTTTTTCGGGCGCGCAGCGCGCAGCGCACCGAAAAGGGCCGACGAGACCACGCTCATGGACTACGCGAAGCGTGGTCTTTAAGAGTTTAGAGCATTTCAGAGCTTCTTTAGGGGCACCAGGGCCCTTTCTGAAAGACCAGAGGGCCCCTTGGACGTTCAGCAGAGCCCTGTACATGTCAGAAGGGCCCCTGGACAAGCGAAAGGGCCCCTGAGCGGGTCAAAGGGCTCCTGAACACGTCGAATGAGCACCGAGCCAGCACAGAGGGACCCCTGGGAAGGTCGGAGAGGCCCCTGAGCATGTCGGCAGGGCGACAAAGCAGCCAGTGCAGTCCCTTGCCAGGTCTTAAGGACCCCCTGAACAGGCTGAAGGGCCCCTGGACAGACCAGCACCAGAGGGCCTCTGGGAAGTTAAAAGGACCCCTATGCATGTCAGAGGGGCCCTTGACCAGACCAAAAGGGCCCCTGAACATGCCGAATGGGCTCCTAGTCAGCACGGAGGGGCCCCAGGGCAGTCGAAGGGCCCTTCTGAGCATGTTGACAAGGCGACAAAACAGAAAGTGCAGTCTCTTGCCAGGTTGGAAGGGCCCCTTAGAAGGCTGGAGGGCTCCTGGGCAGACCAGAGGGCCCTTGGGAAGTTCAAAGGGCCCCTGTGCATGTCAAAGGGGCCCCTGACCAGACCGAAAGGGTCGCTGAGCAGGTCAGATGGCCCCTGATTACGTCGAATGGGTCTCTGGCCAGCACAGAAGGACCCCTGGGCAGGTCGGAGAGGCCCCTGAGGATGTCGGCAGGGTGAAAAAGCAGCCAGTGCAGTCCCTGGCCAGCTCGGAAGGGCCCCTGAGCAGGCTGGAGGGCCCCTGGACAGATCAGAGAGCCCCTGGAAAGTTGAAACTCACAAAATAAAGTGGCCGAATCCGTAGAGTTTTTTTTTTTTTTTTTTGGGGGGGGGGGGGGGGGGGGTTAACGCTCGGGAAGGGGCCCCTTCGAGGCGCCGCCCCCCTCACACACACACCCTGGACGAAATCCTAGCTACGTGCCTGGCCTGAGGAGCCCTCGAAATACCTGAGGGGGGCCCTCGAAATGTCTGAGGGGCCCTCGAAAGGAATTGGAGGCCCTGGGAAGGCCTGAGGGGCCCTCGAAATAAATACCAGCTCTTAAATGCTGTTATTTATTCGTGTTAGATTTGTTCGTGGACGTTCTTTATGCGACATAAGGCGTTTTGCGGGCACCTGACACCATCCAAAACACTGGGGCCTTCGGCCCCAGGGGGCCCTCGCTCGGTCGCCAGAGGGGCCCGCCTGGCCTCCAGGGGGGGGGGGGGGCATGGCCCCTTTGGCCCCCCCCCCTTGGCTACGCCACTGCAAGAGACAGAGCCAAGAGTGTTCGCAATACAAGCATAAACAGTAACTATTTGAAATATAAAACACATTTTTTTATATCTTGAACTTTACAAATTAAAGTGCCAACCATTTTGGTCCAGTCATAAACAGGGAATCACGTCTCTCTAAGAGACTAAACTCAATGAATGCGACCAGTTACCGAAAACCAGAGACGACGCCAGTTATCAGTTTAAAGTTTAGCAATTTAGTCGAAGCAAGCTTAACACTCGCCAGTGCAGGGGGATGCCACCTCCACGGTTTTTCGGGAATAACTCGCGTATTTATCAACCGATTGCGATGAAACATTCAGTACCCTACTTTTGAACAATTTGACACATATTCTGAAAATGTTAAATATCTACTCTCATGACCCGTGGCCTATGACCTGTTTCTCAAGGTCATGCCAGGCGCAACTGGCGTCCCGTAGTATCGATGCTTGTAACTTGTGCACTTTCGGAGTGTTTTTTGTTCAGGAGCAAATAATGCACAGGTTTTAACAGGTGGCCTTTATGGTTTCCACTGAGATTATGACCTCGGTTGACGTTTTCAGAGGTCAACCGTGGTTACTGGCCTCCGATGACCTGATATTACTTTTTTGGCCTCTGGCAGTTTCTAGGACATTTTGTGACGCTGATTTCAAATTTGGCACCCATGTTGCATAACTATATGTCCAATTGGGGTCTTGCTCTGTCACAGGTCAACCAAGGTCACTGACCTCCGATGACCTAATATGACCTTTTGACCTCCCGTGGATTTTAAGAACATTTCACGACCAAGTATATTTTGCAGATCTCTACCAACTGTAGATAAAAACAAAACAGCCGTCTATGTTGGACAAGCATGAATGCGGATATCGAATAGTGATATTAGATAAAAGGTAAAAGGTGAAATCAGGTCATCAGGTCAAAGATCAATGGGGACCTAGAGTTAATGGAAATCTATTTCTCAAACGACAAGAAATGTGCTGCATTTTCATTCACGACTCTAGCTCGATTATAATTCAATATCTTTACACATACACAATTTGGATGACATCCGGGTAATTGACATGACCTCAACGGTCACCTAATGATCCAGGACCTTAGAATCGGGTATTAACGGCTTCCACTCATCACAAGCAACATGCTCGTTTTTAAATCGAAGCTCCAGCTCAATTAGGGGCGAAACGCGAGGGGGATGTCGTACCCCCTTCCCCCTCCCTGCACAGTCACGTGGGTATCGGACTAGCGAGTGTAGACTTTGAATACATATTATGATTAACTATTGCTTACAACATTGCAACACAACGTTTAAAACACAATGTTTTATCAACCATTTCAAATGCAAGTAATTTTCCACCCACTTTCGATAGTAATACGAGTTGTAATCAGGGACTCGTCTAACATGTTAACTGCGGGGGCAAAACTCCCCAGTCACGGCTCCTGCCCCCTCTCCCCCAGTCGAGGCAAAAAACGGCCACTGGGGGGAAGTTTAAAGGGACTGTCCCACCTTTTTGAAAGTTGTGGAATCACACTTAATTGTATGTCTACATGTCAGGAGAGGACAGCTGAACATATTCGATAACTTTTTTTCTCGAAAGAAATGCTTATATTGGAAGATATTCAACTTTTAGTTTTAAGCGAGAAGTTGGGTTGGTGACGTCATTTTTTTTTGTAACAGGGAAATCCTTTGTGCTGCCAAATGTATGGCACAATTTTGTGTCGATATCTATTGCGCAGAAAAAGCGAATCATCCGGTGTCTAGATTGGCTTAGATTGCGAACCGAACACGGGGATCGATAAATGAAAGACGAAAATATTCCAAGGCTGACCTTAAAACAAGTCGACTATCATTACCAGTTGGGTAAAGAGACGACGCTGTCGGTTTAGAGTCCCTATTCAAATACACATGGACCTTATTTTTTACAGATGTCAAAATCAAACTAGAATATCTTTTTGATTAGATCATTGTGGTTGTTTTAAAGGAAATAGTTCACCTTCAACATGGGTTTTGAACTGAAATAGCAGTTTTGTAGCCCGTGTTGAGAAATCCTTATCTGGAACTTTTCTTGGCTGAAAAGACTCTCCAGCCGAAGATATTTGACTTTTTGGCGAAGGAATACGGCGCATATATGATGTACCGTACCGTCTGAAAGTGCCAGCACTGCCATGGAGCATGCGCAGACCAATAACGAACACCATAAAATCAATAATTTACAACCTTCTATCCTGAATTGGCGCGATGTAGGACCATTTTTAAAAAAACAAAAAAAGAAACTGTATTAAAAAATATAATAAAATCGTGTTCTGAAAAAAAATCCGAAGGTGAACTATTTCCTTTAACTGCTACCATACTTAATTGCAATGCCTAGCCATAAAAATGGCTATCTCAACTCAAATATAATGTTAAGGTGGGATAGTCCCTTTAAACAGGTTATAATTGTTGGCGAGATGCACATTTTAACTGTTCTGTCCAAGTTATAGGCCAGGGATGTAGGATCCTATTCATTTGAGGTGGCTTCAACCCCCCCCCCTCCCCAACTTGGACGAGGAAGTGGTTCAATACCGGGGAAAATCTGTATTTTTGTGGATTTCCATGGTACTTTAACCCTCGCCCTACGGGAGCTTTTTCACCTTCGCCCTACGGGGGAGGGGTCCTAAAAAGACCCCCTGTTAACTTCCAAACCAAGCAGCATAGAGCAACGCGATAAGAACCAACATGTTACCTGTCATGTTTGGAATCTAACGGTATGCAATTTTTAGGTTTCGGGTGACGGGTGACCTTCCAGGTCAAGTGAATGAACTCGGATCGACCACGTCCAGAACAGCGATTTTGCTCTGTCAGAAAACCTCAAAATTAGAAATTGATAAATGTAATTAAAAAGGCGTGTTCCTAGACCAGTTTTGTCTCAGCAATGCAAAAAAGGTAACTATTTGTTCGTATCTGGTCAAAAAAGTCAAACAAAGGTTATTAAAAAATGACGTCATGAGTTCTTACACTTACGGAGCCATCACTCGGTCCAAAATAGAGATATTGCTTTGAAATTTGGCTTGGGTATTGTCCATACTCAGTTCTCTCACATATATTCCGTTTTTTAACATCTTCGCAAATGTTGATTTTGTGGCGATTTTTCCCCAAAAATCAGTTTTTATTTAATTGTAGGGGTCAAGCCCCCAAAATATTGGAAATCCGGGATTGCCATTTTAAAGAAAATGTCATTTTCTCTCTTTGCTGAATTGTGTTTAAATTTGCTTCAAAACTCTGTTTTCTACAATTTTTCAAACATTTATCGTTTTTCCACCAACATGACGTCATCAAAACATCATTATCTCCTAAACGTGCGCTCCATACTCGAGTACGGATGTGTGATATGGGGAGGTGCAGCAGCAACACAGCTCGATCGGTTGGACCGTGTCCAACACAAGTTTCTTATCTGGCTCGAGTCACATGTCCATACCCTTCACCATTCACACTCACCCTCATATTCCAATTCAGATCTTTTACAGTCTTTTAATATCGCCTCGCTTGCTCAGAGAAGAGTGCAGTATGACATACTATTTTTACATAGAACCTTCTCAGGACGGATCGAGTCTTCTTTGCTTCTTCAAAGCTTTTCCTTGCAAATATCAACACGGCATACCCGCGCAGCATCGCACACAATCCTGCACGTCCCATTCGCTAGAGTGGAAACTGTTAAACGTGCCGTCTTTGCGCGGGCGCATCGCAACACCAACCCATTCCTGTCTGCCTGTCCTGCATCCGACCTTTTCAATGATACCTTAGGAGCTTTTAGAATGCAGGTGAAATCATATGTCAAGAGTATGGCGGTATAGGCTGCACAACACTGGTGGCGATGAGTTGGGATTGTGTGTGGGCGTGTGTGATGTGAGCATGCGAGTTTTATTACTCTTATTTTACTGCTGGAGTTTTCTCATTTACCGATCTTATGTGTTCTTTTACAAGCGTTTTCTTAGGTCTGCGTAGCCTCAAAGCATGCCTGTGAACTATTGTTCACCTATGTTTATTTTTAACGTATTCATATTTACTGTTTCATGAACTTTTGTTCTATTTTAGTATCACATTTTCGTTATCATATTTGCCTCGTCTGTTTTCAACTGTGTGCGTGTGTCTGCTGCTGTCGTGTCGTCGCGTGTTTTAATTACTCGACTTGAGCTGTAATTGGGTGAATGCCTGTTGCTCATTGTCAATGAATAAACAATAAACAAACTGCATAACCAATTTCAATGAAATTTTTACAGCATACGTATAATGGTTGTATTCTTATCTACTGAAAAATTCAACAAGATGCGCCGCATGTGTACAAAGTTATGCAAGAAAAATCCCAGGGGGAGGGTCGTTTTAGGACCCCCGTATAGGGAGAGGGTTAAGCGATTTTTCCAGCTCAGCCCCCAACTTTTCTGGAGAAGCTCCATGCCCCTGTTATAGGCCATGTGACCAGCTGCACACACATATACATATACAGTTATTATAACTGATGCATGATAGATGGTGTATAATGACAATAATAACTCAAACGATGGTTCATATTATAGGACATATGTATTAACAAAGCTTTCGATAACAGTATCATGAGAATTGCGATATGCTGAAAATGAAAGAAAACACACAGTAGCGGCAACCGACGGAGGTCAAATAGGCCTATTTTTCAATAAAAGCATGCACATTTTTGTATGACATCACTGCTAGTTTTGCTGAATTGATTCCATATTTGAACGTAGCACAGCTTAAAGGAAATAGTTCACCTTCAACATTAGTTTTAAACTGAGATAGCAGTTTTGTAGCCCGTGCTGGGAAACTCCTATCTGCAAGTTTTCTTGACTGAAAAGACTCTCCAGCCGAACATATTTGAGTTTTTGGCGAAGGAATGCGGTGCTGGAGAAAGAATGTTGTACTGGTTCTAGCCCGGGCAGAGGCTATACCATCAGCCAATCAGCTTGCAGCTGGTCACCTGGCATGCTAGCAAGCGAATCACCGGCCGCCTGTTGGCACACCTCCAATGCGAGTCTATCTTCACGCGACTACTTTCGAATCTGATTGGCTGAACCATTTTTTATATTCGCGTGACTCAGGACTCTGACTCAGAGAGTATGCATATAGTTTTGATAAACAATAAAAATGTACGGCCTTCTGTCCTGAATCGGTGCGATATAAGGCCATTTTTGACAGTATTAAAAAGAAATTGTATGAACAAATATAATCGAATCGTGTTGAGTACAAAATTTCCAAGGTAAACTATTTCCTTTAAAGATAATCACTTTCCCAGTTTTCAGCATATATTTTGGAGCTTAGATGAACTGGACAAAAGGATGGATTAGTGTTGGACCCAAATCTGAAAACCAAGTAACATGACTATTGACTAATAAATAAGGGTTATGTCATATTCATTTGAACCTTTCTGCAAGTAACTAACACCAATAAAGTGAAAAAATGTAGGCATTTTTAAACTATGATGTATATTTCATGTAGGTACAGTGGCGTACCCAGGATTCACTCCAGGAGGGGGCATTTTTTATTTGGGGGCATAAGGTACCCCCACCCAAATATAATCACCAGATTTGGCCCACTATATTTTTAGAGTGACATATTTTCAACATTTATTTAAAAATAAAACAAAAAATATATCTTTTTTTCGCAATAAAGGGGCACATACGGCAAAGGGCACATACGGTACGGACCTCCAGGGGGGAGGGAATTGCCCCATTTGCCCCCCCCCCTTGGTACGCCTATGTGTAGGTATAGATGTCATTTTCAAGCTAAATTTGGACATTTAGCCACACGTCCATTCTGGCAATAACATTAACCCGTCCTTGACTAGGGTTTCAGCCGAACGCCATTGACTGGGGAGGGGGATCTTCCAAATAAATGACCGCAGCGAGACGCGCAAAGCGGCATTCGAAAGCTCTCAATGAAGCACATCTAAAGCATTCTCGAAAGGTTCACATTGAGGTCACATGTCAGGTCAAAGGTCAAAATCGAGATATTTGAGTGTATGGGACATAGGTACTATCCATTCAAAGCCTTCGATTGCACCATGATCACCCAAACCCAAAGTGCTCTATAAGGTATAATACACATCTCGCATGAGCTAATTTTTATAAGATTGTTGGCAAAAGTCAAGGTCAATGTCAATGTCACAGCAGGTGACCATGTGCAAAATATATACGAAAGTCATGCGACATATGTTTTATGGGTTATATTACACGTATAATTCGATAGTGAGTCATTTTACCACCTGACTTCATTTAAGTGAAGTTAGCGTCAAACTCCGGTCAAGGTCAGGTCACATAAGGCCAAATTTGAAATTGTTGAATATAAATAAAAACGCATGTTTCTGGGCCAGTCTTACCTCAGAAATGCAGCGGTGACGTTCATTTCTTCGCAGCTGGTTATAAATAACCCAAAAAACAATTAAAAAATACGTCATGAGTTACTTACACTTTGGAAGCCATAAGTCAGTCATTTTTTGGAATTGCCCATATGTGGTTCTCTAATATTTAACACGGTTTTTAATATCTTTGAAAAAATTGAATTTGTGAGCATTTAAACAAATCGTTTACGATTTTTTTTCTGGTCAAAAACCAAAAATTTTACAACTCCGAGATAATCATTTTGTAGCGCTTGCCATTTTGTATCTTTTGAGGTTTTTGATGGCATTTTTTTCATGAAAATATGGTCTTCGTACAGCCTGTTAAATTTTAGCTGATTTTTTCGTCCAACTCGTGTGTAGTGACATCACTAAATTCGCTATATCTCAACGATTTGTTTTCTCGACGATATTGCTTCATTGTTGCACAGGAAGACGTAAAATTGATGTGAGAAAAGGCACTTAAAGTTTCACTTTGATAGCGCTATTGGTTGTGAGCAATTGCGAAAGTTCGTGAGGGAGGTGGGGGTAAACGCTCCCCAGTCAATGGCGGTTAATAACAATGTATAATTTGGCTATTTATCAATCATCTCAACGCAATTGTTTGCATGCACAGCTATTAATTTTATGCATATTACTGCCTGTTGGAACGATATCAATGGACTATGGAAAAACAAGAGTGAGTGTGACTGTTCGTGGACAAGAACAAGTGAAATGAAAATAAGTTATCTCAAGCCTGCCCCCCGCCCCCCCCCCCCCCCCTCCCAGTCAAATTTCCTTAGACGAGTCTCTGGTTGTAATCATTGTTAGTCTCTCAACATATGCATAGGAATAACCACGAAGAAATAGTATTGGATTCCAGGGTAAAAAAGTCCAAAGATAAAAGTAAACGGACGGAAAGCAAGGGACGAAAAGTCAAAGGGTAAAAAGTGGACATCGCTAAAGGTCGAAAGATAAAAAGTCGAAAAGGTAAAAAGTCAACAAGGCAAAAAGTCAACACGCTAAAAGTCGAATAGTAAAAAGTCGTATAGATAAAAGTCGAAAGATAAAAAGTAGAAAGGTAAAAAGTCAACATGGCAAAAAGTCAACACGCTAAAAGTCGAATAGTAAAAAGTCGTATAGATAAAAGTCGAAAGATAAAAAGTCGAAAAGGCAAAAAGTCAACACGCTAAAAGTCGAATAGTAAAATGTCGCATAGATAAAAGTCGAAAGATAAAAAGTCAAAAGATAAAAAGTCGAAAGATAAAAAGTCGAAAGATAAAAAGTCGAAAGATAAAAAGTCGAAAGATAAAAAGTCGAAAGATAAAAAGTCGAAAGATAAAAAGTCGAAAGATAAAAAGTCGAAAAAGTACAAAGTCGAAAAGGTAAAAAGTCAACATGGCAAAAAGTAAACACGCCAAAAGTCAAATCGTAAAAAGTTGCATAGCTAAAAGTCAATCGGAAAAAGTTTCACCTTTGTATTGGTTTTGAACTGAGATAGCCATTATCTTTGGCCGTTATTGAAATGTCGAAAATATTAAGGTAATTTTCCCCAAACCTTTGCCGTTTTTAAGCAATTTAATTTCCCATTTGCAAAATGAGGCCTAGGCTAGTGCCGTCGCTGATTGGCCGACAGCCACTTTTCAGCCAATCTCACTTTGTCAGTCAATCAGCGGCGGTCTATAGCTCAATAATGACGTCATCATCCCAAATTTAAAACCTTAATTTGTATAAAGTTAAGTGACTTTTCGAGATAAAAAAATATCACCATCGTTTTCAGCAGCACTTACTTCATATTTTCGACTACAACCAGCGTATATTTGACAACTTTCAGAAAAGTGAGACATTCCCTTTAAGGGTATGGCAATTGCCATATTTTATTTTGTGCATAACTATTGGACAGGAGATAATACAAGTCAATTTAAATTTTCAGGCCCTCGGTAACGTTATCGTTTATCACGAGAACTTAGATATACGATCACAGTGTAAGATAGGTCAATGTATTGTTGAAGCATTGCCTAAGGAAGGAAGCTTTGAAGAGTTCAGCCAGCAAATAAACGTTGACAACTTGCTTAGGGATAGGTACCGTTGGATGCGGCACTGCTGAGACTGATCTTCAGTTACAATTTGAACCATATATAACATATCTACATAAATACATAAGACATGAAGTACTTATTTTGTTATCAATGTTTGAACACGTTAATAAATGGGTCACACCACAATCAACTAACCAAAGCATAAGTCGACTAATCTCAATTATTTTCAACTGTAGGCATGCAATAGGTATATATGTACATACGTTGTTGAGGTATAAAACGCGACTTCCGCGTTAATAGTCGGATAGTCCAAAGAAAATAATTGAATGAACGGGAAGTCAAGAGACGAAAATTCAATTGGCCAAATGAACTGATTATCGTCATTGACTTTTTCCCATTTCGACTTTTTACCTTTTTACTTTTCATCTTTCGACTTTTATCGACGTTGACTTTTTGCTATTTGACTTTTTACGTATTTTTTCCATCTCGACTTTTTACGTTTTTTACTTTTCATCTTTCGACCTTTAGCGACGTTAACTTTGTACCATTTCGACTTTTTATCCTTCGACTTTTTGCCATTTCGACTTTTCGTCTTTTGACTTAACGACGTCGACTTTTTACCCCTTGACTTTCCGTCCGTTTACTTTTTATCTTTTGACTTTTTACCCTTTTGCCTTTTCGTCTGTTGACTTTTTACCCTGTTGACTTTTTGTCACTTGACTTTTTATCCGTTTGACTTTTGGTCCGTCGACTTTTTTTCCATGTCCACTTTTTGACAGTTGACTTTTTACCCCGTTGGCTTTTCGTCAATTGGCTTTTTATCCGTTTTACTTTTTCACCGTTGACTTTTTCCACGTCGACTTTTGACCCGCCGACTTTTAGGACTTTTGACTTTTTACTATTGACTAAACGTCCCTTTACTTAACATCCGTTTACTTTTTCCCATTCTACTTTTCGTCCGGCACCCATAGTATTGTACCATGTGTATAATTTTTCAGATAGTCATTGTTTTCCATTCTTATGTTGAATCCGTCGCTGTTGACGGAAGCTCGTTTTCTTTAGGGCGAGGGTGAACTGCGCTGACGCAGGTCTGAATGAACACCAGTGACCAGACCAGACACTAGCACAGAGCGAGTGTATTGTAAAGATCCAAGACGAGCTGCCTGCTGATCAGATAAGGCACGGTCAGCCTCTGCACCACACAAAACACACCGCACAGATTGCCAGCCCGAAGGAGCGGGATGGTAGGAAGACGCTGGCAGAGCTGCCGTCTAAGCCCGGATGGGGTGGAGTTCGTCAGAGGTGAGAGGTCGGTAGGAAGACGCTGGCAGAGCTGCCGCCTAAGCCTGGATGGGCTGGAGTTCGTCAGAGGTGAGAGGTCGGTAGGAAGACGCTGGCAGAGCTGCCGCCTAAGCCTGGATGGGCTGGAGTTCGTCAGAGGTGAGAGGTCGGTAGGAAGACGCTGGCAGAGCTGCCGCCTAAGCCCGGATGGGCTGGAGTTCGTGTCAGAGGTGAGAGGTCGCTCGGGGCATCGCTTGCGGGCGCGGTGCGCGGCGGTCGGTCGCGTCATCAAGGCGGCGCGGCGGCACATTGTTCAGCGGCGAACAATGGCGCTGTGCGGCGAGCGGCGTGCGGCGGCGCTCTGCCGCCCCAGTTGAGCGCGGCGCGCACTTCAGAGGCGAGCAGCGCGTGCCCGGCCACATCCCGACCGGGGCAGGCCGACCGTCGGGTCCGGTCGGGCGGGGGTGGTCGACGGTCGGGTCCGGTCGGGCGGGGGTGGTCGACGGTCGGGTCTGGTCGGGCGGGGGTGGTTGACGGTCGGGTCCGGTCGGGCGGGAGTCGGGCGGGATCCGACCGTCGGCCCGACTGTCGGGTCGGACGGTCGGGCGGGGATGGTCGACGGTCGGAGGGGGGGGGGGGGGGGGGGATTCGGTCGGCTGATACCGATGCTGATGCAATGGATGCGTGGGGGGAGGGCGAAACTTCCTGCAAGTTTCAGGAAGATTCTATCAATACTTGTCTTGCTTAGTACCACCAAACCGCAATTTTGTCAACACAATTTACCAACATATTACAAAATGATGAGGGACATTTCTAGCCAAAAATTGCATGTAAAAGTTGTGTAGTTTTTCAAAACTTTTGGGCCCCACGGGTCATCAAAGTTAAAAAGGTCGTTTTTTGGCTAAAACGTTTTGTGAATAGCTTTTTACCTATGAAAGATAGAACAATACTTTTGCCACCATCGTGTTTCTCTCGTCAAGTCGTACCGAAATATATATCA
>JAXIVJ010019074.1:0-20976 GCA_036785665.1 Chirona hameri | reverse complement strand
AATATTGAGGTCTCCAGAGATCGTCAAAGGTCAAATTTGACAATTTTAGGATTTTGCCCCAGAAACCCCAAAATATCTCGGGAACTATTATAGGTAAGACAACAAAAAAGGAAAAGGCAACCGAAAGCTCTTGAAAAATGCTACCGCCTGGTGTTCTCAAATTTTAACTCAGGTCAAGTTTCGGAGTTCAGGCTCCTGAATCCAGAGGTTATAAAAGGTCATACAGACTGCTTTGGCAAACCAGTTTTTAGTTAATAACACTTAACCAAGCACGATATAACAAAAACTTTAACGTTATCGTGTGTATCTCCTCAAAGCACTTCGAATCATATTATTTTTGCAATTGGTTTAAGTCAAAATATTTTTTCCTCAGTTCAGCAGGGTCATCCGAGGGTCATATGGCGGCCCAGGTTGGTCGTACGGCGTATTTTTTAAGCGTCTCGACGAGATAAACACAATGGTGTCCGTGTAACGTCTTTGTCGGTATTTAATCAATCAAAAATTGTGGCAAAACTTGTTGTTGGTGACATCGGATGACCTCAGATAACTTTGAAGGGCTCACTGATTAAAATTGTGCTTGGGTCATCAATAATGGCCTATGATAACATTATTTTGACAAATTTGGTCTGGTATATTGTGTATCACTTGAATAAGAAGCATTTGCAATTTTTGTCATTTACTTTTATTGGGGAAGTCACGTGTTCTACCTGACCTTAGGTCACCGATATACAATATCTGAGCTAAACGAATGTAGGTACTTACGGCCTAGTTAAATCCTGTAATATAGAAACCACTCAGCCTAAAACTGTGGCTGTGGCACGACCACAGACGTTTTGGAGGTGGAATCACGTGACCTGACCTGAGATGATCCGAATTAAAAAAAAAATTGCACACCATGTGGATGATTACACACAATGTGAAAAATTGCGCACTGCGCGGAGGCTCCACGACCGTCCACATCACTTGCGGCGTGGTCCAAGTCTCAATTCTGGGACCAGTGTTATATTTACTTTTTACTAATGACTTGACATCGTTTTTATGTGACACCAAGACGGTGTTATACGCTGATGACGTGCAATTTATATATTGTGGCCTCCCCAACCAACAGTGAGAGCTACAACGATACATCGAGTCAACGCTGAGCAAAGTGCAGCGATGGCTTGTTGAAAGCACTCTTAAAATTAACCCAACAAATCTGACCTTGTTCTCATTTCTTCTCGACAAAGGGTGTTTGGACACAATTTCGAAGTACGTTTTGGCAATGCAACGCTTCACCCATTTGGTAGTGCGAAAATTCTAGGGGTCGCTTTGGACTAATCTTACTTTCGAAAAACATGTTTCTATCATGACGCAACGATGGTACGCAACGCTGTTCGGTCTGTCAAAATTTTCGCTCCGACTGCCAAAAGAAGTAAAAAAGTTTATCATTGAATCATTGTTTTTTTTCTCTCGCATATATTGTTTTTTTTAAATTCTATCAAAGGTCTGTATATTTCACTAAAATCAGTGCATTCAAGTTATTCGCTATGTCAAGAACAATGTAGAAGCCAATACAATATACAATATACATGACAACAGACGAACACGACAATGCAGGTATCTGTCCTATTATCCTATCCTATCTTTCCTGTCAGGTAGCGGGCTAATTCGGGGTCCGACATAGGGTCGCGATCCTCCTGCATTTCTGATGACCACATTTGGGGCCGCATTTGCACGTACATTGCTCTAAACTCTGACAATGAATTTTTAGGCCGAGGTGAGCTTGGTTGGCCAGTCGATGCTTCCATGTCCAAAAGGTCGATCAGGTGAGCACTGCCGGCTGGAGGCTCCGGGCTGGCACTGGCCGCGAGGCTCATGCTGGCGAGGCCGGGCGTGTGTGGTAGGCCGGGGGAGAGCGCGCCTGCCCAGGTAGAGGCGCGCAGCAGGCTCGGGTTCCGCGTCAATGGATAAGCCACTCCTGGGACCCTGCTGGTTCGTGCGTGTTATATCCTTCGCCTCATTTGTTGGTGTTGTCTTGGAGGCTTCCCTATACCACTGAGCTACGGCGTGGCTTATACCAGAACAAGCAAACAGACGGTACCAACCAAGGCAATTGCTGGGTGAGGTTGATACTTATCGACTTTCCGTGTAATAATATTGTTTGGTTAACAAATGATGGTATGAAAGTAATATTTACAAATCAAAACGATCGAAAAATAATAGTTATTCGGTATTTACTTTAATAAAAGTCGGTTTCCGTCGTTGCGATTACAGCGACACCTGCAGTGATATGGTGGCGCCATCTGCATGGAATGAATTCAATTTCAGGATTCTCTCAGGAGATCATCCACTGTTCTCAACAGGTGACTGCTAAAACATCCCGCAGGTTCGATCCTCGATCGCGACAGACTTTTCTAATTCGTTGACTGCCTGATGGTCTCAGAGACATAAAATTGTCAGCTGGAGACATATTTACTCTCAACAACCAACGCGGAGACCATGTAGATGTATCAGGCGAGATCATCCACTGAAAGGTCTCGAAATGGAAACCGTGCAAGTTTCTCAGGGAAGAGCATTCAGCAAAAGTTCTCAAAAGTGTTTCTGAGTGTAGAGGTGGCGGCTGTTGTGTCTTGCGGTGACATTCCAGCTGTGAGTAGGACGGAGGTGACGTTGCCTCGCACCACATCAATGGAGAGGCGCTGCCAGAGCCACTCCGTCTCGCGGTTTTCTCCTGATGTCGCAGTCATGCGTGCTCCCAGCTCTTTGATTAGAGTTCTGGTCGCCGGGCCGCAGGCGCCGCCGGTCTCGAACGCGACCGGCTCGAAGCGGTAGCGCTGGGCCAGGTCGGCGTACTTGTGCCGCTTTTGACCTCGACGTCCCTAGCAGCTTCACCAGCGGCGACTACAGCCGACGTTAGGTGGCAGTCGGCGAACGTGTTTACGCACGTCGCATCCCACACCAAGGACATGCCGTTGGAGAACGGGCAGATGGTTACTCCATCTGGGCGCTTACCGTCTCCGCGGTCCATGCCACTGGGCTCGAGAAGAGCAGGGATGCTGGCTGACAGCAGAGCCCGCCTGACTACGTCGTTCAGTGCTGTATGTCTGGGGTGTCTTCCAGCACTGAAACGACAAGTCAGGGAGTGGTAGCCCTGGCTATCTGCCAGTGAACCGCACTTACAGCGATGGGGGCTGCACACAACGGCTCCTACTCGCAAAGCGATGGAGATGCGCAGCGTCTCATTGTCCAGGAGGGTTCCGATGCTGGCTGAGGGTACAGTGCGCAGCCAGGCTCCACTCTCCGGGGCTGCCGCGCTCAGCAGTCGTGCGCGGGCAAATTTGATGGCCTGAGACCGTCCAGACCAGACCAGACGGTAACATTTATCGCAGGCGTCATTGCGTATATAAGACTTCGGTCGGGAATCACTTTAGTCAATTAATATATTGTATTGTGCGACGGTCTGGGCAGGCTGCAAGGCAGGGGGGGTCGAAGTTGTTTCCATTTTCCATTTCCCAGACGGTAACATTTATCGCAGGCGTCATTGCTTATATAAGACTTCGGTCGGGAATCACTTTAGTCAATTAATATATTGTATTGTGCGACGGTATGGGCAGGCTGCAAGGCAAGACAACGTAAACGTATACACAAAATAATTAAGCACAGCACAATCATTGTTAAATGCTGCCATCGTCAGACACGTATGATGTCTATGGATTGAAATGGCCGAAAGTGGACGAACTTGTTGTCGAGCGAGATCTGTTGATGGTACATCGTCTGCTATATGATAATAATGCACCGAACTGTCTGAGATATTTGCTGTCGTAACGCGAGAATGTGTCCACCAGAGAAACCCGAGGTTCTGCAGCAGGGATACTGCACATGCCTCGAGTCCGTACCGAGCACGCCCGTCGATCGTTCAGATTTCGGCCAACGGCCAAATGGAACGAGGCGCCGGGCGAAGTGCGAGACGCTGGAGCAGTGACGGTGTTTCGTGCGTGGATGAGGGAGTGGCTGACAGCAGATCGCTAACTCTGCGAGAAACGACTGTCTTGTGCTTGTAAATTTTTTCGACAATTTTGTATGTGGAGTTATTTTAATAGTGTAACTGTGATACAATGTAAAATGACACCGCTGTTCTTTCCTCGAAAACCTTAGTGGGTGGGGTTAATAAGTTTGTTGAGTTTCAAAAATCCGTATCTGCCCTCCAAGTAACGAGAGGCTAATCATAATAGAGTTCATAATCTGATGAAAATATACCTAAAACCATCATTATTATGTACGTTACACACTGTAGATGAACGACGGACTGTTGGAATGTCTGACGAACCTTATACATTTTAACCCTGGATACGGCTAGACAAAACAGTGAAAAACATGGGAATGAGCACATTATGGGAAAATATGTTTTTTGAATCATATTTCCCATAATTACAAAATAATTTAAAATACTTCTAAAAAGTGTTTTAAATTCGATTTAGAAAACGCTCCATTTCCCATTGCTTCAACAAAAACATGCCCTCGGGCGCCCTCTTACATACGTCACAGGCGTCTTGCCAGATCTAGTAGGCACCAAGGCCGTATCATCATCATCATCACGTTTATTTTGCATCACATGTAGTGACAAATTCCAAGAGCAGTGGCCAGTGCGCACACACATCATTGCACAAAAACAGAGCATCACGATATTGTACAGTACAGCATCAATATCCCAAGAGACCACATCAAGGGTAAAAGGTCGGCATCGCCATATATTACCTAATACCATGGCATCACCATAAGGCGCAACAGATGGCGGGCAGTTTCATCTGTGCACGATGCCAAAAAACGGAGTGAGTCAACGACTCCATCAGGCTCTGACTGCGGAGTCGTATAAGAGGTAGGAACTAAACTTCGACCCCCCTGCTTTCTCCCATACTCTAAAACTGTGGTATAATGCACGTGCTATTTTAATGCCTGGCTTTCCCCATTCAGACGTGCAATGCAGTATGTAGTGGAAACTCTCAACTTTAACCCGTATTCACAATGCAATTATACCCCAGAGTAATTGAACCCAGAACAAAATGCTGCAAGTGTGTATTATTTTTTCGCCATTTTTCACGTGACGTGTTTATTAAATTCCTCGCGCTGTCAAATATCAAAGCAGTTTGCCGGTTCACCGGCATCTTTATCCCAAGCTTTAGCCTTGTGTTCCTAAGTTTAGTCGCAATTGTTGTTGGTATATAGTTTCATTTATAAGTGAGAATATTTTGCGCCTTGATTTTGTGAGATTTTGTTTACATGTCATCTAAAAAAGTGCAATGCTTGCGGCTTGCAGATAATATAGACTGCGAGCTTAGAGCATTTACTTTGTTGTTTTTTCAAGGAAAGACCTATAGACTCTAATAGAAAAAGGAATGAATGGTGAATTAAAGGGATATTGCCACCTCCGGAGGATTTCTGAAACGCAACTAAAATGAATGGTGGGGATCAACAATGCTCAAGCTCAAACTTGCTCCTGCAGCTCCTAAAGCAGGGTATCGGCAATTTATTTTTATTTATTTCTGACTCCAAAACGTTGGTCCCAGCTGTGCAATTTTTACATTCGGTCCAGTAGTTCGAGATCCGAGGGGGGAGGGCAAAAATACCCCCCCCCCCCAGCGTTATGAAATATACCCCAGTAACTCGCGGGTTAAATTGGAAAATATGAGAGCCATTTCTCAGAATGAGTGAGTTACACCAATGTCCATTTATTGCCAATAAGTTTGTTGGAATACAAAAAAAAAACGGATTTCGTTGTTTTTTGCATTAAAAACTGATGACTTTTCCTGTCAAATATGTAAGATTTTAGTTCAAATCTGAAAATGTTTTTTTTTGTGCTGATTTCAGTCCTTTTGGGGATGCATAGTTTGTGCCCCTTGGTGCCCCTTGGATCCAACCCGGGGTGTAAGGAAATATTCTGTATGCATATAATATTCTTCAAAGTACATCCATCACGCAAATCCTCAGGCACTCCTTACCTTCAGCACCGCATTTGCTCAGCCGATCTGATTCGTAATTGGACTGTAGTTGCCACTTGTCGCCAGGATTGGAGGCTGGCGGCGTCTCCTCAACCTCCCGCGAGTGTCGTGTCGTGTCGTGTCGTGTCCAGTGTGGGGTTTGACGATTGGAAGCGCTGGTTGCCATTCGGTGATGGCCGTCCGGGTGGTAAGGTGACCCGTCATGGCGGGCGGGCGGCTCGGCTGAGTGGTAAGACGATATGGGACCGGCCGGTCTCAACCGAACGGAGTCGGATTAACGCGGAGAAGCCAGTCTCACTCCCTCCCCCCCCCCCTCACACTGCTGAGTCGATCAACCGAACGGAGCCGGATTAACGCGGAGAAGCCAGTCTCACTCCCTCCCCCCTCACACTGCTGAGTCGATCAACCGAACGGAGCCGGATTAACGCGGAGAAGCCAGTCTCACTCCCCCTCCCCCCACACTGCTGAGTCGAGCCAGAAGAGAAACCTGATGAAGTCACCGAATCACATCTAACCCACACTGCACTACATCTATGATCTATAGTCGCAGACCGACTGACAGTAACGCCTGTGTTATACACTGTAGGTGGACATATTGAGCGTAGCTCTGCCGTGCAGCCAGCCTGGTCTTCCAGGCGGACACGTGACAGCGGAGGACGCTCCGGGCACTGCTCCGCCTGCTCCGCCTCCGGACACTGCTCCGCCTGTCGGCCATTTGTTGTTATGCCGGCTGGCTGTTGGCAGGCCCGACTAATTCGTGTACTTCCCCGGCAGCTCGGCCGGGTAACCTGATTAGTTAGGCCGTGTGCAGCGTGGAATGCTAGCCGCCACACTGATCTGCCAACGACACATCGCTGGTTTTCCAAACAGCAGCCAACATACTCAAATAACCCACTATAGGAGCAGGGACGTCGCTACAAAATGTCGAACGCGGGGGCCAGCAGGGCTTATTTGAAGGATTTTCCACTGGGTCCCAAAAAGAGAAAATGTCACACCCTGTTGTCGGAAAGGGCACCCAAGGTAGGCTGAAAAGGGCACTGTGCGCACAGGTGCAGAACAGCAGACAAGTTGCTTGGGGGTCAAAACCAACAAATTCCGTTAAAATTCCAAGCAAAGCAGAGGTCATCGGAATTCGCTTTCTTGTTCATTAATACCCAACACATTTTAAACAAGCTTTCCTATGAAATATACTTCGATTTCCTTAAAATAAGCAGGAAATGTTTTTTTCGATCATCCCATGGAGTCCATCTTCAGAATCTTATTTCGATAGACGGCTTCTACAGATGGTAATGATACTTTAAAATCCGCTAAAAAGGGCCTTAACTCTCGCCCTACGAGGACCGTTTCTCACCTTCGCCCTACGCGGGGGGCCGACAGCCCCCCCCCGTTAACTTCCAAACCAAGCAATATAGAGCAATGCGGTAAGAACCAGCATGAATTGCCTGTCATGAGAGGAATATACAAGTATGCGATTTTTAGGTTTCAGGTCAACGGGAACCTTCCAGGTCAAGTGAATGACCTAAGATCGACCACGTCCAAAAGTAGTGACTTTTCTCTGTTCATCGTCATTACATAGGTTATGAGTATAACACGATTTGGTTAGCGTCAAAATGTTGGTCGTGGTATTAGCTATCTGGAAATATATCGATGTTTAGGTCTGGGCTAGTTAACCCGCGCACTGCAGGGGGTTGATTTCCGCCCCCCCCCCCTCAGGTTTTTCAAAGATAGCGAAAAAACGGCGGCGCGCAGCGCCGCCGGGTTTTGATACACCTGTTAGGACATCAATTGCGCACACTTTGAGATAAAAAAATATGCTCGGGTCATCGCAGGTCAGGTCACCAGACCAGGTCAAGTGACCCCACCACCAAAAATGTTTGCAGTTGTGCCAAAGCCAGAGTTTTTCACAGATCAGGTTGAAACTTACAGGATGTCATGAGGGCATCAGTACTTACAATTCGTATAATTCGGAATTTTAATATCGGTGACCTAAGGTCAGGTCAATTTCGTAACCTCCCCATAATAAGTCAACGGGGAAATATACAAATGCTTCCTATTTCAAGGATATGCATGGTACTAGTTCAATTACTTCTGGATCATGTTATTATAGGATATTCTTGATGATCCAAGTGTAAGTTTTGTTCAGTCACCCCTATTGGGTCATTTGAAGTCATGCGAGGTCACCATCACTTTTTTGTCAATAACTCTCGACATAATGAAGATAGAGAAGTAAAACAGACATCAATGTGTTTGTCTCGTCGAGACACGTCTTCTCATATGCAACATGCCCTACTTGGGTCACCACTTGACCTTGACCTCAGGTCAAATTGTTAAGTTGATTTAACAAGGTCACCATATATATTATTCAAAGCGCCTTGACAAGATAAACACAATGGCGTAAACAGTTTTCCGTTATCTTTATTAAGTAAAAAGTTAATTGCAAAAAACGATTTAGCCAAAAAACGGCATTTTTCCCTTTTTGACCTCTGGAGCCTCAAATATTGACCTGACATCAAATCTGAGGACACCTCAGCGATTATAAATTTCACTGACTGGCGTTTGCTTTTTTCCGTTTGTTTCTAACTATCATCGTTTCTGAGATATATGGGAATTTCTGGAGCGATGTCCTAAAACAGGAAAAACTGAAAAATTTGACCTTTGATGACCTCTGGTGACCTCAATTTTGACCTGACTTAAAAAAAACACTGAAATACTTTCGATAGAACATGTATGAAGCTATCAAATTCCTTTTTCCGCTTCTCGCTACGTTGCGCAGTTTTCGAGATTTCAGGGGGGGCGGAAATCAACCCCCCCTGCAGTTCGTGTTCGGCGCAAAGCCCCTGCAGTGCGCGTGTTAATGACCTCTTAGGTCACGGAAATCGTCACCATAGATGATAATTGCTATGCGATTTGCATCACAGCACATGTACAGGGCGCTTAGTATAATTTCCGAACGGAGAGAGATAGACACCGGAAAAAGTAACGTGTTGCCTGTCATAAGGCAAATCCAAAGGCATCCCATTTTGAGTATATCTAGGTCAACTTGGGACCTTTTGGGTCAGGTCAATGACCCTTTGGGGTCTGACATGACCTTGACGAAAAAGTCACAGGTCACGATACAATATTCGTATACACTTCAAATTTTGATCGTATACTTATAATTGTTGTAAACTTAGCTACTGAAAATTTCAGAAAGATGTGTGATGTAAAATGATATGTGATTTCAGAAGTGCATGTGTAAAAAGTTATTCAATAAAAATTTAGGGGGAGACTGTCAGCCCCCCCCCGTAGGGCGAGGGTTAGCCCTCGCTAGTGCGGGAAAGGGGCGATACCACTCCAAGCTTTTTCATAACTAACTAGCATTTCGTTCAATGTTACTCTTATTGGTAGAGGGTCACCCTACATACCTCCAAATGAGATAGAGGATCACAAGCGGTTCCCGCTTGCTTCGCTGTCCGAAGAGGCGATGTCGTTGGTGTCGGTTGTGCCATTTCTGGTGATGATGAAAAAATGTGTTCTTTAGAGGAAAATTGCATGCAATAAGTGAAAAGTTAAGTAACTTATTTGGGGTTACACTAAATCGTTCGAAAATTGCATTTATCAACATGTGATCCGTCAAACGGGAGTGCGTTTCAAGCGCAGCATGTTCTTCGAGAATAGTTACTTCGGAACCAATATGCAGTGGCTATTGCAAACTTTACCAACCCAAAATAGGTATTACAGCGTTTTATTCAAACTTTATTTATAACTTTCCTGTTTGTAAATGCACGTACATTTTGGGTAGATATTGGTCAGAACTGACTGCGCTTCACAGCTGTGCTGTATAACTTATATCGTTCAACACCCTCAGGTTATGGCGGCATTGCGCTGTAATCAGGAAAAACATACAAACATTGCCCAATTTTATATCCCAACACGATTTAAATGCATAAATACTGATCGGTAAGTTTCAGCTTTGCATGCATTATAAAGCCGGTACATTTGTCTACACCATTGCGGCGCGGCGCGCTACACTGGCGACCTCGGCCGCTCCACAGTGTTTGATGCTTTTTTTGGTGGAACAAGGCGCCTGTGACGGTGAAACGTTTTATCTAAGTGTTCGCTTACTTCAACTTCATCTTCCTTTTAGACACCAAAACTGTGAGTCACATATTTTGCTTTAAATCATCTTGATAAGATTCACGTTGAAACCGCGGCATGAAGCCATGAAGGTTTCCATTGAACATTTTTGAAAAGGGAAGATTTCTGTCGGCGTTCCTGTCGGTGAAATTCATTTTCGTTTCGTTTCGTTTCTTAAGGATTCGTCCACGTAGTGGGTATTATGAACCCTGTACATTGTATATAAGGGTGACATTTTGGCTCAGGTCAATAGTTTAGGCTCTAGAGGTCACCAAATGTCACGATGACATTTTCTTCAGAAAAGGTTTTGGTGAATAACTTCTTATCAGTTAAACATAGCGCAATTTTTAACACAATCGTATTTGTCTCTTCAAGACGCTTCACAATATATTAATGGTGACAGGGTGTTAGGGCAACTTCAAAATTTGACCTCAGTTGTCACTTGTCACTGGTTCAGTCCCTGGTTCAGTTTTACTGGTTCAGTTTTACTGGTTCAGATGTCACTGGTTCAGTTGTCACTGGTTCAGTTGCCACTGGTTCAGTTGTCACTGGCTCAGTTGTCACTGGTTTAGTTGTCACTGGTTCAGTTGTTACTAGTTCGGTTGACCGTGTACCGTTAAACCGTGTGAGAAATTGCTCAAAATGCATTTCCTGGCAAACTTGCAGATCATATCAGTTGAATTATATACCTAACCCAGTGGCGGCGCCACCGGGGGGGGGGGGGAGGGGCAGTGGGAGGGGGGGGGGGAGACGTGTCCCCCCCAACATTTTCGGATTGCCTACACCACACATCACTAACCACTATGTAATGTATACCACTGGGCACTGGAACATCAAGAACAGTTACTTTCTTGAACTGCCATGGACAACCAAAAACAACTCACCACAGCAAGACATGAATTAGTGAACAGATGATGATTAGCGTATTTCCTGCCATGCATCACCCATAACTTGACCATGATAAATCACAGGGATGTGGTGTATTTCAAAGATTTAGTTTTATATCTCATCAATTATCTTCGTATGAAGACAACACTGATAAAATATTGTACTACCTTAGTGTGGTAAAGGGGTCGTTGTCAATAAGTCCGACCCATTTACTACCGATATATCACCGTTTCACTACCTCCCGGTAGTATTACTTACCACCTACTTACTTACCACCCCTTTACTAACCCAAGGGTGGTAGAGGGGTCGTTGTCGATTTGTCCGTCCCACTTACTACATAACTACTACCCTGCTACCACCCCCGGTAGTAGCATTTTCCACCCACCAACCACGCTTCTACGACCCACTTACCACCCCCTGCAACCATTACCACCCTCCTACTACCCTGCTACCACCCTCTTACTACCCCGCTACCACCCTCCTACTACCTCGCTACGACCCTCCTACTACCCCTTACCACCCTCCGACGACCCCGCTACCACCCTCTTACTACCTCGCTACCACCCTCCTACTACCTCGCTACGACCCTCCTACTACCCCCTTACCACCCTCCTACTACCCTGCTACCACCCTCCTACTACCTCGCTACGACCCTTCTATTACCTCGCTACGACCCTCCCACTACCCCCTTACCACCCTCCTACTACCCTCCTACCACCCTCCTACTACCCCCTACTATCGCAGTATCATCCACCTTACAACCTCAGTAGTAAATCGAACGAGAAGGCATTTGTATTTGTATTGTATTAAAGTACGAACTATCCGTAAATTGGCAGGTAACACAGGGTAAAATCACTGCATACAGACTACAGTTATGATACACACGCCGCCGCCGGGCGCAGTCGCCGCCGCCGCCGCCGCCGGGCGCAGCCGCCACCGCCGCCGCCGAGCGCAGCCGCCGCCGCCGCCGGGCGCAGCCGCCGCCGCCGCCGCCGCCGAGCGCAGCCGCCGCCGCCGCCGAGCGCAGCCGCCGCCGCCGCCGAGCGCAGCCGCCGCCGCCGCCGAGCGCAGCCGCCGCCGCCGCCGGGCGCAGCCGCCGCCGCCGCCGGGTGCAGCCGCCGCCGCCGCCGCAGCCGCTGGGCGCAGCCGCCGCAGCCGCCACCGTCGGGCGCAGCCGCCGCCGCCGCGGTCGCCGGGAGCAGCCGCCGCCGCCGCCACCGGGATCCAGGGGGCCAAAGAGTGCATAGCCCCCTCCCCAACCGCCTGAAATCGGCACAAAATTGACACATTTCCTGATTAGAAAACAATCTAAGCAACTTTTACTAAGGGAAATTTGTTTTACATCAGCCCCCAAATTCAGATTGGTTATTGATTCGACTCTGATTGAATCGATTGGAATCGTTCAATCAAAATCCCTTGAATCAAAGAAGAATCGATTCACCACCGGATTTGTTTATTCATGAATCATGATTGAATCAAAACCCCGCATAGGAAAAAGGCTTATTGAATAAAAACAAGACCGTACAATGCTATTTCAATGGTGAGTCAAACATGATTTGATTCTTTGAATCGGAAAGATCCATGAATCAAACGGTGACTGAATAATTTATATTCCAAAATGAATCGTGATTGAATTCTTCCAAAAATAGTGAATCAATAACCAGTCTGCCCCCCAATGCATAAGCATGCAAAATCCGATGAGTATTCATAATTGTGTGATCGACTTTTGGGGATTTGACCCCCCCCTCCTCCAAACACTTATGCTGAATCCACCTTTGCAATCAATCACTTTATTTATAGGGTAAACACTAAACAACCTTAACCCTCGCCCTACGGGATTTTTTTTCACCTTCGCCCTACGGGGGGGGGGGCTGACAGTCCCCCTGTTAACTTCCAAACCAAGCAACTTAGAGCAATGCGGTAAGAAACAGCATGTTGCCTGTCATGAGAGGAATCCAACAGTATGCGATTTTTAGGTTTCAGGTCAACGGGTGACCTTCCAGGTCAAGTGAATGACCTCGGATTTAACACGTCCAGAACAGCGATTTTGCTCTTCAGAAAACCTCAAAATTAGGAATTGATAAATGTAAATAAAAAGGCATGTTCCTAGACCAGTTTTGGCTCAGAAATACAAAAGGTAATTATGTGTTAGTATCTTGTCTAAAAAAAAATATTAAAAAAAAATGACGTCACCAGCTTATTACACTTAGGAAACCATCACTCAATCAAAAATGAAGATATTGCTTTGAAATTTGGTATGGGTATTGTCCATACATACTCAGTTCTCTCACATTTATTCCGGTTTTTCTAATATCTTTGAAAATTTTGATTTTGTGGGGATTTTTCCCCAAAAATCAGTTTTGTTTACTTTAGGGGTCAAAAACCCAAAAAATTGAAAGTCCAAGATTGCCATTTTAAAGAGAATGCTATTTATATCTTTGGTGAACTGTGTTTGCAATTTGCTTTAAAACTCTGTTTTCTACGATTTTTCAAATATTTATAATTTTGTTACCAACATGACGTCATCAAAACATTATTATCTCCCAAACTACTGAACCAATTTCAATTACATTTTTACAGACTACGTATAAGTGTTGTAAACTCAGCTACCAAGAATTTCAGCAAGATGCACCTCATGTGTCAAAAGTTATTTAATAAAAACCTCAGGGGGGCCTGTCAGCCCCCCCCCACGTAGGGCAAGGGTTAAAGCTGTAAACAACCTTCCATTGGATTTGTCATGCTATTGGTGATGTAGACGATACTACAACATCAATAGCATGAAGTATCACTTGCATGGCTCAACGACAGTGGATGTTGCACGTGTCACAACAACTTGACTGACTGATGATGTAACGGGGTTTCGCTTCGCTTTTCTGTTCGTTCTGCCATTTCTTGCAACATTGCAGCATTTTTCGAAATTTTTGAAAACTCTTTTTCCGGTTAATTTTGGGTCGCTGAATTCATTGAAATAAATTTGTGAGGCTCTCTGGCTTAATCTGAAACAGTTAGAGCTGCTTGCAACAATTTTCAACAAATTGCAACATTTTTTTTAATTTTGCTCACGGGGTTTTCTTGAGATCCGGAATCGAAATATGTCACTTTCAGAATGTTGTATCCCCCTGTTTTCGAGATATTACTAAATTTTGTGGTTGCAAATGCAGAATCGAACTAGACCCGTACATACATTTGTTTAATTTGGAGGCAAGTCAATCATCGGCGAGCACATAGGTCGCTGCACGGTTAGGGTGGGTGGTGGTGAATTTTGCGGGTTAATAGGAAATTGGTCCGGTGGAATAAGGTCCGGGTTCCTTGTTCGTGAGCCGGCCTAATGGCTATCTGGCTCCTCCTTACATGGTTTTCACAACGGTTTATCTCCAAATATCACAATGAGTTCATAAAATGGTTAACTGCTCCTCCTGCATGCCCAGTGCAACGCTACGCTGAGGACCATCTCCCACTGGGACTAACACAGTCATACGCCCTTGCACTCATACTCTCCTCATGCATTCACTCAATCAATCTCTGTCATACTATGCAGTAACCTGTCAGGTTGGTCTCCTGACCCCTCCCTTTTTCCTATTCCCTCCAGTGGTGCGTAGCACTACGCCGGGTACGCAGTTTTGGCAGTCCTATGGCGTGCTTATGGCTCCCATAGACACTTGATAAGACAACGATTTAATAATTGCTTATGTGTATACTTTACCTCGTAAGAATTCCATTGCGAAGTCCACCGTTGTAGCCTTGTTATAGCTGAGCGCTCACGTCTTATTGCGTATTCCGAGGCATCTTCTGATACTGCCACAGCAGCCTACTAAAAACCGAAGTCTCACTGCCGGAGCTACCTGGCTCACTGCGGAATAAATCCCGTCTAACTGCAGTCACCCGACAAATGAGATGGACATAATGTTTCCCGTCGCCCTGCCAGTGATGCACCCGGGCTGCCACGGGGCCTACTATCCTCCGAGGTCGTGATCCTGCAAAGCACTCCGCGACTAGCGACTTACGAGTTTCAGCTCCCAGGGCGTCACAAGGGACATATCCTAAATTCTCCGAGGTCGTGATCCTACGGAGCTTTCGCTCCCAGGTGTCACGAGGGACTTACCCTAAACCCTCCGAGGTTGTGATCCTGCGAAGCACTCCGCGACTAGCGACTTAAGAGTTTCAGCTCCCAGGGCGTCACAAGGGACATATCCTAAATCCTCCGAGGTCGTGATCCTACGGAGCTTTCGCTCCCAGGCTTCACGAGGGACTTACCCTAAACCCTCCGAGGTTGTGATCCTGCGAAGCACTCCGCGACTAGCGACTTACGAGTTTCAGCTCCCAGGGCGTCACAAGGGACATATCCTAAATTCTCCGAGGTCGTGATCCTACGGAGCTTTCGCTCCCAGGTGTCACGAGGGACTTACCCTAAACCCTCCGAGGTTGTGATCCTGCGAAGCACTCCGCGACTAGCGACTTAAGAGTTTCACTAGTGTTTCAGCTCCCAGGGCGTCACAAGGGACATATCCTAAATTCTCCGAGGTCGTGATCCTACGGAGCTTTCGCTCCCAGGTGTCACGAGGGACTTGCCCTAAAATTTCGTCCGAACTCGTGTGTCAAGCGTATAAGGTACGGTCCCGCCGGCTTATTATCCCTGACATCACGAGGGACCTGAAGCCTCGGTTCCACCAGTCTCTCGCTAGGATGTCCCAGCCCGTCCCACTGGGGAGTTCTCGATCCCCCAAGAGCATCCGGTTCACCCAGGGCATTCCCGCGACTTACTGCGCCTGAGCCTCGCTATAACACACGGCTTCCTGAACCCCGTCCACACATCTGACAACTTGTCCGTCTCCACATCAAAACGGTCTAGTCTTACTTGAATCTTCCTTACCTCCACACCCTTTTCCTTCCTCACACGTGCATTGACCATGTTGACAGGCATATTGCGCACAGGGACGCGGCTACGTACTGTCTAGGCCTCCTCACAATCTTCTCCATTAGTCTCCGTGGTCAGTTTCGGTCATACCGCGATCATCATGCCTCCTTAGTGCATGGCATCCTTTATTCCCCGACTTTACGTTAATGGATGTCCCTGGGTGTGCGTCCGCACGTTCGTATGTCATAAGTATGTATGTCTGTAAGTGTGTCTGGATGTATGTATGTATGTATGTATGTATGTATGTATGTATGTATGTATGTATGTATGTATGTATGTATGTATGTATGTAGGTATGTATGTATGTATGTATGTATGTATGTATGTATGTATGTATGTATGTATGTATGTATGTATGTATGTATGTATGTATGTATGTATGTATGTTTGTATGTATGTATGTAAGTATGTAGGTATGTATTCTGTCTGTCTGTCTGTCTGTCTGTCTGTCTGTCTGTCTGTCTGTCTGTCTGTCTGTCAGCGTGCCTGCGTGCCTGCGTGCCTGCGTGCCTGCGTGCCTGCGTGTCCGCGTGTCCGCGTGTCCGCGTGTCCGCGTGCCTGCGTCCCTGTGTGCCTGCGTGCCTACGTGCCTGCGTGCCTGCGTGCATGCGTGCCTGCGTACATGTGTCCTGCGTGCCTGTGTACCTACATGCCTGTGTACCTGCGTGCCTGCATGCCTGCGTGCATGCATGCCTGTATGCCTATATGCATATATGCCTGTATGTCTGCATGCCCACATGCCTGTATCTGTATGCCTGTCTGCCTGCGTGCCTGTGTGCATGCGTGCCTGCGTGCCTGCGTGTCTGCGTGTCTGCGTGTCTGCGTGTCTGCGTGTCTGCGTGTCGGCGTGTCGGCGTGTCGGCGTGTCGGCGTGTCGGCGTGTCGGCGTGTCCGCGTGCCCGCGTGCCTACGTGCCTGCGTGCCTGTATGTGTGTGTACACGTATGTATGTATGTATGTATGTTTGTATATATGTATGCACGTATGTACGTATGCATGTATGTATATATGTATGTAGGTATGCGTGTATGTATGTAGGTCTATATGTATGTATGTATGTATGTATGTATGTATGTATGTATGTATGTATGTATGTATGTATGTATGTATGTATGTATGTATGTATGTATGTATGTATGTATGTATGTATGTATGTATGTATGTATGTATGTATGTATGTATGTATGTATGTATGTATGTATGTATGTATGTATGTATGTATGTATGTATGTATGTATGTATGTATGTATGTATGTATGTATGTAGGTATGTATGTATGTATATATGTTTATAAGTGTGAAGTAGCGTCGCCGGCGTGATACATTTTGTAGTGCATATTGTGTAGTGTAAAGCGTGTAGTTGTTTATTGCGTAATGTATATTGTGTAGTCTATATTGTGTAGTGTAAAGCGTGTAGTTGTTTATTGCGTAATGTATATTGTGTAGTCTATATTGTGTAGTGTATATTGTGTAGTGTATATTGTGTAGTGTATATTGTGTAGTGTATATTGTGTAGTGTATATTGTGTAGTGTATATTGTGTAGTGTATATTGTGTAGTGTATATTGTGTAGTGTATATTGTGTAGTGTATTGTGTGTAGTGTATTGCGTGTATAGTATTTGTGTAGTGTATATTGCGTAGTGTATATTGTGTAGTGTATATTGTGTAGTGTGCATTGTGTAGTGTATTGTGTGACTGGTGTACCACTGGTTGTGTTTCTGTACTTTGTACCCGGTACTTGGTACTTGGCACTCGTTACTCAGTACTTGGTACTCAGTTATTGGGTCAGTGACCGTAACTGGGTGTATATTTGTGCGCATCTGCATGTCAACGATTGATTCTGGTGTAATTTTAACCAGTGAGATGAACTGGGACGAAATGTCACATGACCGTAATTTCTTATCAGGCCTACCGATTTGTATAACAAAACAAAACATATTCCTCAATTTGGGTAAACAATTATCCCATAATGTCGCACTCGTTAAGAAGAAGCATTTGAACGCGATAACCGTGGAAAAAAACCCTTCTCAATTCCATTTCTTCTTAGGAAATGAAGTTTGTAACTTAATGCGCGGTTGACATTACAATATACCAGATAAATGGAAGATTTTCTGGCAATGGAAATAACTTTTGTGATCAAACCACAATATTAATCCTGCAATTCTCGACGGCTTGGGCTGTGTGGAGGCAATATTAGCTTTCTTCGACATTTAGATACAAACAAACTTGTTTATTCATTCTCACGTCATAATCCATAAATTCTCTGTTTCTTTTGACCTAGATGTTACAGTTATCAACTGGATCTGACGTCAAGGCTGCGTAAACAGGCTAACAGGTTAAATCTCAAACTTACATAGTGAAGTTAATGTACTTTAAACATTTAGCCGGAACTGGAAATTTCATCGATTTAACCAATTACATCGACCGAACCGGAAATCGGATTGCAAGGTGCAGGTCAAAATCTCTGTTACTCTATCTACCGGGAAATCGGGTTAGCAATTTCTCAAAATATATCGTACAGGTATTTCACGTAAATTATCGCATCACTCGGACTTTACCAGAAACAATTGGCATTTAATATATCAGTAAACATTGCCCACCAACACATACCTTTACTCATCGTAATTGAATTGAGTATTTAATTGCATCGAGCCAAAAAATGCATTACCCTGCCTTGTAAGCATTTAATTCACGTCATGACCCTTCGTTAATATTATTACGTTAATATTATTAATTATATTACGTTATTTTCCCAAAAATAAGTCGCTCCTCAGTCGCTCATCATTATTCCTTCCTCAGTCAACCCTCATTCACAGTCCAAATTAGAGCCATCTATATATATATAATTCACACAGGGTTTATTTACAGAAAATTGGTGCACTGATAGTGTAAGTTAATCGTCTGATAAATGATGATTTCGAGCTTACGCGCTGGCACACAACTACAAAACAAGAAAACATACTGTGACAAATGATGATTTCGAGCTTGCGCGCTGGCACACAACTACAAAACAAGAAAACATACTGTGACTGAATGACCAATTCATGGCAGGTGAGTAATCGGAATAGAGCGGCCGCCAATGACTGCAAAATTTAAAAAATGGTGCACGGGGATGTACAAAACTAACGGCGAGTGGAAGGTAGGACCGCCAGGATTGTGCAGACCTCGACCTTACCTGTGATGATGCGTGTGCTCGTCTTTCGCCAAATTAATTTAAACAAACAACAACAACAGCAATAGTAAATTTTCAGGGTTGCTGCCCTTCAGCCTCAGTTATCACTTCGTCTCTTCTGTCCATCTTGGCTTTCTCTTGTTGCAGGAAAATAAATCAACTTCTTGACTGAGGCAATCAATTTGCATGACTCTCCACAAAGTTACTACAAAAATCTTATGTCACAGCCACATGAACGTCGACCCTGTCGTGACGAGCGTCACGACAGTGGGCCACGGCCGGGCCTCGCGGCGAGGGCCGCGGCCGCCTCCGTTCGTGCACTCTCACGGTCCAGTCCCCACTGTCCTCTCCCCCGTACGTACGTCAGAAAAAAGGTCCCCGTTTGCTCTGGTCAGGCCTTTTAACAACTTTCACTTTCCTACCAAAAGCCTCCTCCTCTCCCTAGTCGGTTGCCGCCCAGGCGTTTTGCGTCCACAGGCTGCCACGTATTGCGCCACGTCATTCGTCGATTGGCCGGTCTAGTTCTTTCCAGCCGCCACGAATGCTCTGGTTTCGGACACGTGGAACGCCTCGGGACACTTGTCTGCCGCTTCCATGCCCGGCCGCCGCCCGGGCGCTCGCATTCCTGGGCCGCCCTTCACCCGGCTCCGTCAAAACAAGGGGAGCCGACACCTGTTTTCGTTTTTCTCTGCAGCTGAACCCGGCTGGCCGTGGTCCCAGGCTCCAGTGCAGACTACAGAGACGCTTGTCTCATCCACCGTCCACCACTGGATAGCTTTTGCTGCTATTTATTGAATGTTTTGACGGTGTTGCAAATTTCTGATGTTTGATTAAAAGAAAAAAATGTATCGCATTACAATGACAAAAGACTAGACACAAGACAACTAGACCCTTAGTCCCAAGAGGATATGGTTATTGAATATTGACCCATAAACAAACAAACATAGCCATAGCATGAAGTCTGGCATTATGATGTGTTCTGCATTATGGTTAATAGTCAGCTGACTGACAGTGGCATTGCTCAACGACAGTGGATGCTGCACGTGTCACAACAGCTTGACTGACTGATGACAAAAGACTAGACACAATACAATTAGACCCTTAGTCCCAAGAGGATATGGTTATTGAATATTGACCCATAAACAAACAAACATAGCCATAGGATGAAGTCTGGCATTATGCTGTGTTCTGCATTATGGTTAATAGTCAGCTGACTGACTGGCATGGCTCAACGACAGTAGATGCATGGCTCAACGACAGGAGATGCATGGCTCAACGACAGTGGATGCATGGCTCAACGACAGTGGATGCATGGCTCAACGACAGTGGATGCATGGCTCAACAACAGTGTTATGCATGGCTCAACAACAGTGGATGCATGGCTCAACGACAGTGGATGCATGGCTCAACGACAGTGGATGCATGGCTCAACGACAGTGGATGTTGCGCGTGTCACAATGACTTGACTGACTGATGACAAAAGACTAGACACAAGACAATTTGACCCTTAGTCCCAAGAGGATATGTTTTTTGAATATTGACCCATAAACAAACAAACATAGCCATAGCATGAAGTCTGGCATTATGATGTGTTCTGCATTATGGTTAATAGTCAGCTGACTGACAATGGCATGGCTCAATGACAGTGGATGTTGCATGTGTCACAACAACTTGACTGACTGATGACAAAAGACTAGACACACCAATTAGACCCTTAGCCCCAAGAGGATATGGTTATTGAATATTGACCCATAAACAAACAAATATAGCCATAACATGAAGTTGTGCATTATGATGTGTTCAGCATTATGGTTAATAGTCAGCTGACAGACAAGTTTTATATTTTGACAATCAGTAATCTTCGACTAAGGTACCTATCGGCAATCAGTGCACCATGATTATATATATATAT
>JAXIVJ010019073.1:0-20978 GCA_036785665.1 Chirona hameri | reverse complement strand
CGTCATTACTCGCCTGCACTGTACGCATAACAACCACATTTCTGACATTTAAATTCGCTACCACGCCATCCGCATCTTTTATGCTTTGACAAAAACAATATTCGCTTGTTTACCACCACCAAACGCGCAACAAATGCTCATTTTAACGCCCCGCACGAATGACCAGCTGGCGCGATTCAATTTTCCGCAGTCCACGCAACGTGGCGGGAAGTTTCGTTTGACAAACGGTCCAATCTGATGTTGCGGCCGCGACACCGACCGGCGAGACATCTCTCCAGTCAGTGCCGGGAGACCCAAGGCGGTCGTACGTCGTCCGACTGCTGATAGCTCAGTCACATCTGGCCTGAAGCGAAACTGTCCCATCAGGCAGACGAGCGACGCCCGCCAGGCAGACGAGCGCGGACGGTCATAGTTCTTCGGCGGCGCAACGGCGCGAAGTTGGCATATTTTACGGCCCGGAGGCCGGCATGGGCCGACTATTCGTGATTGGGATATCGAGAAGACGGAGAACGGGGTCGTCAATCGAGGGTTAGGAGGAGGCGACGGAGCGGCCCGCATCTGGGGCCAGTCGGCAGATTCTGAATCGGCTCCCATCAATTCGCCGCGTTAAATTCTTTTACTCGAAGTTTACGGAATAAAGTTTACGTTCCCGTAAACTTTTGATCCCGATATAAAATATAACTAAATGCCAATACTTAGACAATATTCTTCAAAATAAGCAAATAGAAATTACAAACGATGGCGAAACCCCCGTTAAATATATCATGTTGCATATGCACCTAAATACATCCTTCCAAACCGCTTCGACGTGATTCCGCCTGTCAATTGAAAGCAAACTGAGCTTGATTATCTGTCTGTAGATCGGCTTCATTTCTGCCCCGCTCTGTATTCAGTCGCCACTGCCCAATTTCTGGACTGAAGAGAGGGGAGATATTCTCCACTGACTGAGAATGTATTATATGCCTTTCTTGTTGCTTGGTACTTTGTATTCTGGCTGCATCTTATGTGAAGTTTCTGTTTGTATCTATTCCCGTCACTATAGAGTGAGTGAGTGAGTGAGTGAGTGAGTAAGTAAGTGAGTGAGTGAGTGAGTGAGTGAGTGAGTGAGTGAGTGAGTGAGTGAGTGAGTGAGTGAGTGAGTGAGTGAGTGAGTGAGTGAGTGAGATACAGAGATGGAGAGAGAGGAGGAAGATGGAATGGGAATGGGAACTCTTAATTTCACGCAGCCGGGAACTTCTATTTAGGTGCCGAGGGACGCCGCGAAATGTCGGCGAAAGCTGGGCCAGCATTGGCAATTGATGCCGTTATGGTGGTGTTCGGCTGCCTTCAGGACTCATCGCGACTTGTAGCATACCCTGGGGAGTGGTGCCGGCGGATACAGCGTCTATATTGCATTTCATGAACCACAACTTCTGATGGAACGGCCCTTTTGGGCGGTGTCTTCATGAGCATGAAACGAGTAGGCCGACGACCATTTGCGGGACCGTGTTTCGGTGTGATACGAAAACGATCCATCTCACGTGACACGCATTACGAAATTAATGCGCTTAAACGAGATTGCATCTCACTCTGGAAAGCTGCTGATGGAGAGGGCTTAGTTGAGAGAGTTGATCCCAGAAGCACAGACATGCTGAAACTTCGAACTTAATATATCAACAAAAATAAATAGTTTTAATATGGGCGAAAGTTGAACCGGAGCGGATTTCCCGTTCCACTCTGTAGCACGGCCTCAGGCGTCAAATTTGTATTGGAAAATAAATAATGGCTGTAAAAGGAGACATCTGTCTGGTGAACCATTTTACCGTTATTCTGATGTCAAACCAGAGGCCAATTTCACAAAGAAGTTAGTAATTACACATGTTTGCAATTACAAACGCAAGAAAATATTGCAAACCTCACAAAAAGACATTTCACAAACATTCACCACCTCTGAATTACCGATTGTAAAGAAAATTGTGAACACAAATGTTAGTACAGCAGAAACCTTGAAATCAAGAACGTTTGTATCAAACTTGATGCTAATGACAAATAGTTTGATTGTTAACAAATTGATTTAACAAATATTTACATTGTGTTTTATTTTTGTATTCAAAATAAAATTAGTTATAGGGAAAATTATATTTCAATTAACATTTCATCGGAATGCAAACTCTGATCCTAAAAATACATCTTGGTAAGCAATTAGAGTAAACAGAATTTTGCCATTCACCGGGTGGCGGAGCATAATAACAGAACTACTCTCAAAAGAAAGATCGTTGAATTTCTCGACCATTTTTTCACCTAACCTAGCCGATATCCTACGTCGTAGAGGGTGAAGGTTCACTGCACATTGTACAAGGCATCGTTGACCGCTGCAATTATATCGCCATGCGGTTTCTCCCAGCGGAGGCGCCCCTCACATCATAGCGCAATCGGTAAGGTGCACTGTGACTGAACTTCAAAGCTGGAGATCCCTGTTCGAATCTCTCGGGATTTTTTTTGGGGGCAGCTATACCTATGTATAACTAAACCATTACCCTAACAACCTCGGCAACGTAAGAACCTCACCAAGAAAATAACCTGAACAGTCAAACAACGTCAACTATCAATGTAGTTTCTGAAATTCAGAACTCCTGACCCACTGGAATTACAAGTTTGTAATTGCAAACATTTCTTCACTCCCGTCAACTTTTGAGAAATAGAACATGTGCAATTGCAAACATTTTTCCAAACAATATCTTTGTAAACTAGTTTGTAAATAATAAATTGAGATTTACTGTCCTGGGGTTTTGTGAAATTCAAACTACAAACATGTGTAAAAATGATTTGTAATAACAAAGAAATTCTTAGTAATTACAAACTTATTTGCTTTGTGAAATTGGCCTCTGGTTGGATAAATACATATCTTTCTAGTTTTTACAATGACAGGGCCGACCATGACGGAACTGTGAACATGTTATAATGCATGCCATGTGGATACAGGATTTCTCGTTGATGTCACACGGCCACCTGTTGTGCCAATGACGTCATTTTATGTTACAAATTCGCTGCCACCGTCCAAACTTGACAGAGCCACATCACACTGTCACTAGCTACTGGTCCAGTAATATCACCCCTGTTCGCAGCTGCTGCCGCCGCTGGACCCGTAAAGAGGAGCTCCTGACGTCACAGAACCGTCTACTGCTGAAACAATAATATATCCCCTGTCTGTTCGCAGCTGCTGCCGCCGCTGGACCCGTACAGGGGAGCTCTTTACGTCACAGAACCGTCAGCTGCTGGACCAGTGACGTCACCACTGGAGGATCACGTGCTGCCCGAGCCGTGGTCCACCGGAGACCAGCTGACGGGCTTTCCGGAGAACACCGCCACTGGGTTCTAAACCTTAACCCGGCAGTCACTGGGGTATATTATGTAACACGACTCACTGGGGGGGAGGGGGATTTTTTTAGCCCCCCCCCCCCGGTATCTTCAGAACCAATGATCGCAGCGGGACGCGCAAGGCAGAATTCGACAGCACGCAATGAGATAAACCTAACGGACAATTACAAATTTCAAATTAAGGTCATATGTCAGGTCACGGTCAAGTCAAACGTCAAAATCGAGGTATTTGAGTTTATGGACAATACTTGTCATCTATGGCCTTCGATTGCGCCTATGATCAGCCAAGGGGCTGCCAAAGGTATGATACATATCCCACATGAGCTAAAGTGAGATTGTTGGAAAAGATCAAGGTCAAGGTCAGGTCACAAAAGGTTACTACACACAAAATATCTACGAAAGTCATGCAGCACATGTTTTATGGATGCTTTTACACGTATAATTAGATAGTGATAGTCATTTTACCACCTGACGTCATTTAGGTGAAGTTAGTGTCAAGTTCAGGTCAAGTTCAGGTCACTGAAGGTCGAATTTTGAAATTGATAAATATAAATGAAAAAGCATGTTTCTATATCAGTTTTATCTAAAAAAATACAGTGCTGACATTTATTTGTCTGTATCTGGTCAATAAAGGCAAAAAAACGCAATTTTAAAATAAGACGTCATGATTTACCCATACTTTATATGCCATGTCAGTCAAAAAAGATGATATCGTTTTGGAATGTGGTATGTTAGTTGCCCATATGTCGTTATCTTACATATATTCCGTTTTTTTATATTTTTGAAAAAATGTGATTTTGTAGGTATTTTGCAAAAAACTTTTTTTTTTATTTTTGGGGTCAAAACCAAACCTTTTGAAATTTCAAGATAGCTGGTTTGTAGCCCTTGCAATTGTCTACCTTTTAGCGTTTTTTGTATTGCATTTTGCTTCAAATGTGACATTTGTACGGGTTGGCAAAGTTTAGCTGATTTTTGTTCAAAATCGTGTTTAGTGACGTTCCTTAATTCACTATATCTCAACAAAGTTCTGACGAAAATGCTTCATTTGTGCAAAAGAGGTGTAAAAATGATGCCCGGAGAGGTACTGAAAGTTTGGCGTCGATATCTGCATTAGTTGTTGAGATATGTATAATAATCCTAAGAGGGGGGCTAAAAAAGCCCCCCCCCCCTACAGTAAAGTGGCCTTAGCAGGCTGGTATATGACAGTTGCTTATTATTGTTTTACTACGAAGAAGTTTACAATTTGCTCTATTTGCGATGTATTTTTTGTGGCCCATTGCATATGATACTAGTGATCAGAGTTCGAGGACGGACGATGCATAGCACTGACACTTGACTTCCACTATATCTTTTTGGTTGGCCGTATCTGAAAAAGACATTCTGTCTCTTGCACCAATGTCGTACTTTATGATTGATTCCTTGAAATAAGGAAAACTCGGCCGCGTAGTCCGCCCGTGTAGCTCAGTCGGGAGAACGCTGTATCTGACTCACCCTGGCAAGGTGGGTTCGAGCCGCTTCGGCGCTCGCTATTTGCTCCTGGCGAGGATGACCTGCGGCCGGTGACAGCGGCCACGTTCAAGGTCAGATGAAGCCAGCGAACCGGGTGGACCGTCCTCAGTTGTTAGGGACTTTCGTCTCTAAATTCTGCCAGTGACTGGAATTACGCGATCAGATGGTGGGGTCAGGGCCTGCGCAACAAGCTTAGCTTAGCGTGGGTCCTGATATCGGAAATCATCCCATCAAAACATTCGGACTTAATAATGCAAAAATTAATTTGTTATTGTTAATTTATTCTGCAATGAAATCGCTAAATACAATTACTGTCTAAACGTACTTATGGTTTGTGTGCATGATGATTTAGGTTGGCAGATTATTATTAATTGTTCAAAATACAAAATCTTCTGTAGGATATTGCAGAAGATTCAGGGTTGAAGATAAAAGCACACCAGCACACATAACACATATAATTGAGCGTTAATATGAACTGAGATTATACATACTGAAACCGTTACGGAATGTTTTTTTATCGGAATTGCTTAGTGCACTAAATGAATAAAAAGTAAATCGTTGTATAATAATATAATAATATACGGATTCGGTGTATTCATTCATCGTCAAGATTATTCCCACGAATAATTAACTTCAAATGAGATATAGGACAATGATTATTGCACGTGAACATTCATGCATCCAATAACACAAAGGTTGTGGTTGATTTATCGAACTTGATACGCCTGTTCCTACTCTTTTGCTGATGGCAAGTCTTAAGATTCAGTAAAAATAAATTTTCAATAATTGTATTCAATACCAAGTCATTCAATAATTGTAAATGCCAAGTCAGATGCACCATCTTGTATCCGACAAACACAAAGCGCAGTTCCCATTAAATGGTAAAGGAGAATAGTAAGAAAAGTACGGTACACACTTCTTCAATGGGTTTCAAGAACAGATCAGATACTGTGCATAAATGCCACAAAATATGTCACAAAACATTAAAAAAAAATATTACATTTGCGGCTTATTGATGACACCACCGGGTGCCATTGACGGCGTTACTGTAGAAAATAACTGATTCCAGAACACCGTGGGCTTGGCACAGTGTCCGAAATTCATGAACTGAACTATTTAAGAGCAAAGACAATAGGGTAGGATCAAAATATAGCAGGTCTGTCTGCGGAGATAAAAGCAGCTTGGTGTGAGATCGAAGATACTTCAGGACCCGTATGTGTTTACCGAACATGGCAGCTTCCGTATGTGTTTACCGAACATGGCATCTTCCGTATGTGTTAGCGATAGTTCTTGGCCTTTGACATTGCTGCTGTGACATAATCACAGCATCTCATGATGTTTCAGTTGGAGTAGTTTTCATCAAAGTGCTTTGCAAGAAAACAATACAAAACGGCATGCATGCTGCTATGAAATAATTATATGCAGCGCATTTGATAAACTCGAAGGATGGCGCAAACATGTTGTTGAAGCCATTTCTGGATTATGTTATTCATTAATATAATCAGACTCCCAGGGAATATGACACAACCTGAGCCATATTGCGTCAATACTTCATCAGCCACCACTGCGAAAGTACAGCCTGTACATCCACTTTTAAGCTGCGTGAAGAAATGTAACTATTATCAATAGCTGGGTAATTAATCGACTATTCCAGGAAAAATCCTAATGACTGCCGTCCAGGGCTGGTGCGCTCGTTCGTCTCCCGATAATGTGGCTGTCAGAATTAATAGCTCCGGGATCATGTGTTCGGCAGTCTACTTACCGCGAATGGGCGCAGGCCGGCCGGCTAGTTACATAGACCAGCGGCTGATGGTCCAAGATACTGAGGCAGGGGTAGCTACAGAGGGAAGCAGAGTCTGCCTGCTGGTCCAAGATACTGAAGCACGTGAAACAAAGTCGATATGATTCTGCTTACTGCCGTGGACAAGATTTTAAAAGCTAAGGTCTCACGCGACACTTGTTTTTCTGTTAAGTCTGATATTAGCATGGAATGCAGTGTCAGTCTGTCAATATTATCTTTTAATGTAGTAGGAATAACAAAGCATTCATGACACTTTTGTAAATGGAAAATACTGCAAAAGTAAAATTCGGCAAGAAGAAGGCAATGGAAAGCGTAGGTATTAAATGAGCCAACTGCTTCTTTCATACGAGATTATGTATGATTATGATTTCATATTATGATTCGAGATTATGTTCGCTTATCTGTGAGAGGCAGAAGAGAGGGGAAATATGAACACATTACTAACAGATGTAAAATCTGTTCTGCTAAGATTGTGCTGCTTTCACGTGTGGCATATCCCTTCACTATTCTACATTTTTCTGTAAGTGGGAGAGCTATGACCCAATCTGGAGTTGACAGTGTCCTCACCTTAGCAGCCGGCCGGCAGGCGGTCGGCTGATCTCGCAGATTAGAAACGGCCGGCCGTCTATCAGGGCTGGTCGGACCGAGACTCTGGGCGACAGCGGCGGCCGCGGGCGAGCTGTGACGGCATCTGCAAGTCAGCACAGAGTTCATACGATTACACAATAGTACCAGGTGATGGTGACAATCTAACGAATCCGGCGAATGTTTAAGTCTCGTTTTACATATCAGTAGCGGATGCGGACGACGTTCCATGCCAGCAAGAGGTAAATAGAGGTCGCGTGAAACGTCAAATTGTTCGATTCCCTTCATGGTTTTGGTGTTGAGCATGTGTTGGAACGGGGTATCATTAATTGGCGACAGGGCTATTAAACGGTAATAAGATAACCCGGAAGTCATGCCGTTTTAGAAACACTCTTCCTTCTGCACATGTCAACAAAAACAAATTTGGCACTGATTCGGCCAAATTATTGAGAAAAGCGCTGCGCAATAGAAACAGAAACAGAATGAATGGCTCCACTGCCTGGTCGATATAATCTTATCCACTAAATATGGTTTCGATTGAGTCACACAATTTGTTTCATGATTCGTTAAGAAAAATCGTCTGGCAACCCACATTGCTCAAAGCTGGTGGTAAAGTGATCGGAAGGTTGACCTGCTCACTGACTCATATATATGGCAATGACCAAATTCGTAGTTGATAACTGACTCAATCGATGTAAACCTTGCATTGCATTTGACTGAAACCGATAGGTGGTGACCTTTACGGGCCCACCGCGCTGCCCGTCCCAGCCGATCACCGCCCTGAGAGTTAGACTGCGCCGCATAGCACAACACCGCCCGCGGCTGGAAGTTAGACTGCGCCGCATAGCACCACCACACCGCCCGCGGCTGGGAGTTAGACTGCGCCGCATGGCACCACACCGCCCGCGGCTGTAAGTTAGACTGCGCCGCATGGCACCGCACCGCCCGCGGCTGGAAGTTAGACTGCGCCGCATGGCACCACACCGCCCGCGGCTGGGAGTTAGACTGCGCCGCATGACACCACACCGTCCGCGGCCACGGGTCAGCACTAGCCGAGAGCGGAGCAGTGCAGGCGCGCCGTAGACGGAAAGTGGCAGTAAGCGTGGAGTGGTGCGGGGCTGAGGCCCCAATATTTTGTGCAATAGCTTTACTTGGTTGCTGGTGTGGTTGTTAAAGTATGATGTTTCGCCTAATCGTAGTACGGTCGTAAGACATGCCAACATTGATAAGAATTTAATCAACCGGTCTCATAAGACATGTATGGAATTCGTTTTAATCTAGAGCAGGATTTAATTGTTTTAGACTGTATCATACTGATCTGGATTGATCTATTCAATGATTTCTGGACACTGGCGGATCTAGGGTTCGAGTTTGGGGGGGGGGCTAAAATTTCCTCCGCTTCATCAACGAAAATGTGTTGACCGGGGGGGGGGGGACAGTCGGGTCGCCAGCGCAAAAAGTCGTTGACTGGGGGATATTTTTTATCTCCTAATTATCTCTTCTTACAGCCAATGCAGGAACACGCGGGGCAGGGGCATCTTTGTATTAAATTCCCGCCATGTTCCTGTGGGAGGGAACATGCCCCTAATCCCCCTGGATCAACCAGTGGTAAAACAACAGACAAACCCAATTTTACCTCTTGTCGCTTTCAATTTTTGTTTTGTGTAGCTGAGTTCATGCTGAGTCTGATCTTGACTAGTTGGAAAGGCTAACAATTTTGAGACCTCTACTCATAGCACCTGGATAGGTACGAACTGGATAGGCATGGTGCAAAATGGGTGTCAGATTTAAAATTGGTACCTGAAATTATTTGAGTCTGGATATAACCTGAAGCCAAAGTAGCCATCCCAAGCTAATGCTATAGTACCTACCCACATAATTTCAAATGACCTTGGCAATTAAAAATATTAACTATACCTACACATTCACAAAACGTGAATTTTATTTGACTATATTTTTACAGGGAAAAGGAAAACAACGATACCCAAGTCCCAGTCACAATTCCTCAAATACTGTCTATATGCGTTTCTCGCACGCTGTTCCGCGCTAGTCGCTTTGGCGCCAAAACGCGACGTTTTTAACTTACGTTGGTTGTTGGAATCGCTCCAGATTGAAAATAGTGCCAGACACGCCACGCATGTTCGGAAATGTCGAATACCTACAAAGTCCAGACCCATCACACTTAGGGAGCCATAAGTCAGTCAACACTTAAGATATTTCTTTGAAATTTGGTTTGGGAATCGTCCATACTTGGTTCTTCAATATATATTCCGGCTTTTTAATGATTGATATTTGATATAATTTGATAAAACTTATTTTTGGAGATAAAAAACCCACAAAATAAAAATTTCCTAACATATTTTGAACAAAAAGGAATATATATTAGAGAACGAAGCATGGACAAAACCCAAACCGAATTTCAAAGAAATATATTTAGTATTGGCCAGTTTTGGCTGACTTATGGCTACTTACCCTATTCCTTGCGGGGGAAGATTCTGCCCCTCCCGGTGGTTTTTCGCATGGTGCTCCTAAACTACTGGAGTTTAACGTCTTGAAATTTGCTGTCTTTTCCCAAAATTGAATAGCGCATGTTGTGTCAAAATCTTGGGAAAAATCGGCCGAGCAGAGGCGGTTCCGTGCTCCTGTTTCGGGGAGGGTGTTACGAATGCTGTTGTGCGGCGCATACTTTCTTCGTAGTGTGAAGTGCAATAAAAGTGTCATAACCATTTCCAATGCAATATGCATCATACATACTGGGATTTTACATGTTTTTGGCAGAGGCGCACTCAGGTTAAAAAAAATGGGAGACGATACCCTCCCTCAAATTAGGTTCAACTTCAAATGAGTAAGATGATAACAAGCGTTAGGAGAGACCGGGGCGGGATGCATCAATTTTCACATTTGCCTTCCTAGCCGTCGACTCGTGGAATATATTTGAAATCGGACACTTCTATAGGAAATGTGTGGCTGTTCCCCACCAAAATACATATTCATTTTTAATCTACAAAAGTATAATTAGGTACAGCGACAATTTGCAGACAGCTCTGCAAGTGATGCATTTAACCCCGCTACCGGGGCAGGTTGCATCTACCCCCTGGAACGTATACAATCAATGGCAAAAACGTAGTCATATTGAAACACTTTTCTATTGGTCTCTGTATTATATATCAATTATATTCACGAGTATAGCTTATTTAACCCTCGCCCTACGGGAGCTTTTTTCACCTTCGCCCTACGGGGGGGCCTGACAGCCCCCCCCCCCCTGTTAACTTCCAAACCAAGCAACTTAGAGCAATGCGATAAGAACCAGCATGTTGCCTGTCATGAGAGAAATCTAACGGTATGCGATTTCTAGGTTTCAGGTCAACGGGTGACCTTCCAGGTCAAGTGAATGACCTCGGATTTACCACGTCCAGAACAGCGATTTTGCTCTTCAGAAAAAATCAAAATTAGAAATTGATAAATGTAAATAAAAAGGCATGTTCCTGGACCAGTTTTGGCTAAACAAATACAACAAACGTAATTATTTGTTCGTATCTTGTCAAAAAAAAATCAAACAAAGTTATTTGAAAAAATGACGTCATCAGTTTCTTACACTTAGAGAGCCATCACTCAGTCAAAAATGAATATATTGCTTTGAAATTTGGTATAGGTATTATCCATACTCAGTTCTCTCACATATATTCCGTTTTTTAATATCTTTGAAAATGTTTGTTTTTGTGGGGATTTAAAAAAAACAAATAGGGATAATTATTTATTTTTTGTTGAAAATTCGAGATTTCTATTTTAAAGAGAATGTTATTTTGTATCTTTGGTGAATTTAGTTTCCTATTTGCTTTAAAACTCTGTTTTCTACGATTTTTCTAATATTTATATCTTTTTTTACCAACATGACGTCATCAAAGCATGATTTTCTCCCCAAACTACTCAATCAATTTTTTTTTAAAAATACAGCCTAAGTATAATTTTTGCAAACTCAGGTACCAAAAATTTCAGCAAGATGCACCGCATATGTACAAAATTATTCAAGAAAAACCTCAGGGGGGACTGTCAGGCCCCCCCCCCCCCCGTAGGGCGAGGGTTAAACACCATATTATAGGTAATGTTTTGATGTGTGAGATGATAGCTGATGCCATTGTGAGAATAATAAGTTGAAGAAATATGATCACCTGGATAGGTACGAACTTCCCACCCCAGCTCGGATCTTTTCATTTAGTATATTTGGTATACAATAAAGATATTACTGCCATATTATGATCATATTTCTTCAACTTACCATATTATATGTTTTACTAGATATTCCACGCTATGCATTAATGCTCCTTATTTATGTCATATCAACCTAACGTTGCAACCTGCCCAGGGGCGTCGTTTTCTATAGGCCTGGTAGGGCCCAAGCCCTACCAATGTTCATTTGGGCCCTACCAATGTTTTACAACATTTCCTAAAAGAGATAAGAAAATTTCACGAATCAAAATAAAAAGGCATTGCTATGAACATGAAAATATAAGAATGTCTACATATAGCATGGGCCATGTGTCGCAATTACAATACCTAAATATCATAAGTTTGGGTTGTTCGAAATCACCTTATATAAGTTGTTCAGTATCAGAACAAATTCATCATGTCATGGCAGATCTTACTAACATCAATGGAAAATTATTGGGGACGCAAAAGGACAGGACACTTTCCGACTTTGAAAGGATCCCTAAATTTAGGAAATAGGTATGCGCCAACCCTATTTTCCAACATCAGTAGGGGAAAGTGGGATAATTTGAGCATATAGGTAAGTTGATCCAACCCCATAACTCAGGTTCTGTAGTGCCATTTGATCCGGTCAGTTGTCTGATGAAACGTCTCGGAACCTCGACCATTTCTGGTTTTGCACCAACGGTATCGGATGGAAAAGGAATGAGTTAGGAGCAAGAATGTAATTTTAACTAACTTTGCGAATATGTTCGTGAACGTGAAATCCTTTCTGTATTTTGTAATATTAAAAATATCCTTTGTTTGCCAAAGGGAAGTATATAACCATGTTTCTCTTTTAACCCTATTAGTGGCAGGCTCCTGGCTACCCCTATTAGTGGCAGGGGGGGGGGGCGGATTCCGCCCCCGGAAATCTCGTGATCTACCCGTCCGATTTGCAAAAATCAAACGGCGTCTGATTCCCCTCAACACGATCTACATTTACACAAAACGAAAAATCCGAATTGTTTGATATGGGGGCAACAGAGGGGCAAAAACGACAAATATTAGAAGTATTTGTCATGTCATGTTTATCAACTGATTTCAACGCAACTAATGGAGATCGATAGAGATTGAATTGGGGATTGATATATGATGGTGACTTTTACAAATTCAAAAATCATAGGCGTTTTCAGGTCACTAAATTTGGTGGTAAAATTTATAAAACCGTATTTTTCTACTTCTTTTTCGATAAATGAAATGGTGCGCTATTGTGACATCGGACGCAACAATTATAAAGCATATTTTCATCCATAGGCGATGCCAGGTTAGCGAAAAAGGGAGGCAAAATATATGAAAATAACTTCCTGTAAACCTTCCCTTTCAAGTCCCTGAAACCGCCTCTGCCGTGCAATATTTATTATAGTTCACTAAAATCAACTAATTTGGACTGGTTTCAATCACCGTAAGCCTATGTAACTCCTTTATACTTCAGGCAGTTAGGAAGAAGCCGTGAAGATCGCATCTCCGTATTATCGATAAATGTCACAGAACCAATCCTCCCAAAACTGGGCCCTGGAACCGCCTCTGTTCAGGTTAGTAACTCAAAATTTTGACTTCATGTGCAGAATTAAATTCTAGGAATAGTCTTAAAATTTCATGGGTCTGCTCTTAGCCGTTCGGGAGATATCTGCAAAAAAAACCCTGAGGGGTGGGCAGAATCTGCGCCCCCCCCCCCCCCCTCCTGCCACTAATAGGGATAAAGGGAATGTTTCACCTTTCTTTAAAGTTGTCAAATATACGCTGGTTGTAGTAGAAAATATAAAGTAAGTGCTGCTGAAAACGATGGTGATATTTTGTTTTCCTCGGAAAGTCACTTAACTTATACAAATTAAGATTCTAAATTTGGCGAATGACGTCCTTATTGAGCAACAGACCGCCGCTGATTGGCTGACAAAGTGGGATTGGCTGGAAAAAATGGCTGTCAGCCAATCAGCGGCGGCGCTAGCCTAGACCCTATTTTGCAAACTATAAATTAAATTGCTTACATACGGCTAGGTTTTGAGGAAAATGTTCTTAGTATTTTCGACATTTCAATAACGGCCAAAGATAATAGCTATCTCAGTTCAAAACTAATACAAAGGTGAAACATTATCTTTAAACTCGAATACCAAAATAAGGAGACCGGCCCAAATCCACGGATACCAAAAAAATGGGGGTACATTTTGCCACACAAAAAAAAAACACGGAGAGAGGCTGGATCCGCCAGTGAGCCGGTCACCATGTGAAAAAGGCTGTGCGTCACAGGGATGGACAGAAGGGTAAAATTTCCTCCCCCTCAACCCGCGAATCCGTGACGATATTTGAATCTGGTGATGTAGTGACAAAAGTGTACTTTATTTATTTTTTAGAAGAAAAATATTGGAGGCGAGGCCAAAATTAAGTGCCTAAAATCCGAGGAGAAACTGCAATTTAGGGTAGGTTAGGTTTTGGCGGAGTGGTTAGGTCCTACCAATAATTTCCGTAAAACGACACCCCTGAACCTGCCCCTGCAAAGACGATTCAACTTGCCTCATGCCCACTTTGATTCGTTTTTAGCGCAAAAAAATGTTGAAGTTTAAGCAGTTCAAACAAGATCTCCTATCGTTTTAACGCCAGAAGTATATGCTACGATAAGATAAAGTCCGTTCCACCCAAGGGCGAATCCAGCCGGCCGTTTTTTTTTTTGGGGGGGGGGCCAAACCGTTTTTTTAGCGGACCTTACCTACCCCCAATTTCGAATTTCTCCCCGGCTTTGGGCCACTTTATTTTGCAACCACACGATTTCGATTTTTCCCCCCATTTTTTAGGTTTTCGACCTTTTGGGATATCGAAAAAGGAAAGATGTCAGCTTGCAGTTTGTATTGCTCCGACATTGCCTTACACTGAGAAAAACTATGTCAATTGTCAGCTGTACCCAGGGGCGTCGCCGATAATTTTTGAGTAGGGGGGTCGGCTGAAATGACGAGAAAACAATGTACCCCAATTTGTTTATGCGTGTATTTAAGCCTTTGCAACATTTCTAATGTGGATTTGCATGTTATAGTAGGTACTTGTTATTTAGCGCCGCGAAGCGGCGCGAATTTTTTTTTGCTCGGGTTTGCCTGATAAAACCCAGAAACATAGGCATTTATAGCTTCTTAGCCTTGTAGAGGATAATAAGCTAAAAATGTTATTCATTCAATTCAGCGTTACGACGAAACGAAGACGATGATGATGGCTTAGTTATGACGATGGCCACTGATGTGACGCCGCGAAGCGGCGTGAACATTTTAATTTTAGGTCGTGGAAAACGCATTTTTAATATTGGAACCAGACCGTGAGTGGAGCCAAGCCTCAGGTAACCCCTTTTCCTGGTTGCACATCTCGGTATGATGCAAAATGTTGAAATAAAGGTAGTTTTTCATATACATTAGCCTCAGATAGTAAATCACGATGGCCGGTGGCAGTCTGCGCTCAATAGTACATATGATAATAATAACTGTAGTCTGTATACATACCTATGTACCGAACTGTAACAAACAACTGGTAACGGTGCAAATGGTTTCAAAGTAGCAAGAGGCAGACCGACATTTCCGCGCATAAATGGTCCCTGTGGATCTGGAGGAGCCTGGGGGAGATGGCTTGGGGAGATAGTCCTGGCCTGGTCCCCACTATTAGCTCTTCGGGCCAACAAGTTGGGCACCGCTGGAACAGCTTCCGGTTGCCGAAGTCCGCGTCTTTGCGTTCGCGTCGCCTTTTTCGGAACTCGGCAGACAAGCTAAACATGTAGCCCGCTTTAAAGATAATATTTTATGAAGAGAGTTGGCCCTGGGGCCAGCAATTACCGCCAAGGAGAGCCTCTGCAAGACACTTAATGGAATTAATTTTCCAAATTTGCATATGCAATTGCGAAACTTGTGCCATGCCGCGAAGCGGCGCGACATTTTTCAGTTTTTGACTGTGGCTAGCTTGATTTTGACTGCTGCAATTTTGGGATGCCCAGTACCGTTCTAAAATCGCAAATATAGCATGCATTAAATTTCACGTCTTGGGGGGGTGGCAAAACATAGTTTGCCCCCCCTTAAACAGGCTTGGGGGGGGGGGGGGGCATGGCCCCGTTCGCCCCTCCCCCCCCCCCCTAGATCCGCCCTTGGACTTCCACCACACCTGAAGATGCAAAGAGTCCACTAGTATTTGTATTTATTGGCTAATATTAACTTTCTTCCTCAAAAAGCACTCTTTCGGCGTCTGCCAGATCCGCCAGCTTCTAACAGCACTCGGTTCGTCGTTGCAAAGGGTTTGCGCATGCGCGTTTTTTGTAGACACACTGGCGATTTCATAGCGGTGCCGGGTGGCTCAGTTGGTAGAGCGTCGGACTCGGAATCCAAGGGTTCCAGGTTCGAGTCTGGCTACTGGCGCAGGTCATTCGGTTCCCCGCTTGGGAGGGCGAGAACCGCTCGGTCAATTTCGATGGGTAAAGCGCCATTCGATGCGTCATGACAAGATCTCTCTTTTTGGACCCCGACATTTTTGTTTTGTTCAAAAATGAGGGGCCAGGGGGCAACAAATCCAATTGTTTTGGTGTTTCTGAAAGGTCATTGGCAGCCATGTGGCTCGACCGGTTTTCATGCCACAACGTTGTTGGGCTTCAAATGTACTGGTTTTTAATATATCAAAAAACAAAACAAAAATCATAGACGTATTCAAGGAATGTAAAATGGGGGGATTTTCAGAAAATAAATATGTGCTGTTCGTGATTGTTTTGGACGTCATGAACGTCACATGTGGGCATTATATGCTGTAATTTGTTAAATCTGATATATTACGCATAGGCGGATCCAGGAAAAACATGGGGGCACCATGCGGGTAACGCTTTTATCATCTTACTAATTTTAAGTTGGACCTAATTTGAGGGTGGGTATCGCCTCCCATTTTGTTATTCTGAGTGCGCCTCTGCCCCAAAAAATGTACAATCCCAGTATATATGATGCATATTGCATTGCAATTGTTTCTGACGCATTTATTGCACTGCAAACCACGAAGGAAGTATGCGCCACAAAACCGCATTCGTAACACCCTCCCCAAAACAGGAGCCTGGAACCGCCTCTGCTGGACGATTTTTTTTCAAAATTTTGACACAACACGCGCCATTCAATTTGAGGAAAAGTCACAAAGTTTCAGGACGCTAGGCCTAACGGTTTAGAAGCGGCAAGTGAAAAACTACCGGGGGCAGAATCTGCCCCCGCAGGGAATAGGGTTAAAGGAAATAGTTCACCTTCGGATATTTTTTCAGAACACGATTTTATTATATTTTTTAATACAGTTTCTTTTTTTCTTTTTAAAAATGGTCCTACATCGCGCCAATTCAGGACAGAAGGTTGTAAATTATTGATTTTATGGTGTGCGTTATTGGTCTGCGCATGCTCCATGGCAGTGCTGGCACTTTCAGACGGTACGGTACATCATATATGCGCCGTATTCCTTCGCCAAGAAGTCAAATATCTTCGGCTGGAGAGTCTTTTCAGCCAAGAAAAGTTCCAGATAAGGATTTCTCAACACGGGCTACAAAACTGCTATTTCAGTTCAAAACCCATGTTGAAGGTTAGCTATTTCCTTTAAAGGGAAATAATGACCTTTTGATTTTGTTAGCAACAATTTCTTAGGCTACCGCTATGGTTTTAAAATCATTTTATTTAAATTTAAGAATTAAATAAAATTATTCCCAAATTCGAAGTTGTAAGTTTGGGAAAAATACAAAACAAGTACCTTGTGTACTTCATGAAGGTCATTGACAAATTCGCCCTTCCCTACCATTGTTTACATCGATTGCGGCATTTTTGGAGGCTCTGTGACATTTCCGATCAAACTGAGCGCTGCTCGGACACACGCTAGTAGCGCTTTCGTTCTCCATGGCAACCAGGCGTCAGCCAATCAAAAGCCAGAAAGGGAATACGTTCTGGCTTTTCATTGGCTCACGCCTGGTTGCCATGGAGAACGAAAGCGCTACTAGCAACAACTCGCCACAATGGTTAAGTGCGCCGAGAAGCATGACAATGCTTTGTAAACAAATCGCCGACGCTAAATAGGTCGCCGTCGATATGCATCGATGAGCTTCCGATTTAATTGCCAGTTTTGTGTTATTGTTTGTTAGTTTTTTGGGACAAATTATTATTTTTCATGATAATATAAAGCATAGTGTTATATACAGCCACAGACAAATTATACAATACTCCTAATGTTGAAAACAAATGAATTGATTTTCAAAAATTGAGGGTCGCAACCACTAACTATGCCGCCGTTGATGTGCATCGATGAGCTTCCGATTTAATTGCCCGTTTTGTGTTATTGTTTGTTAGTTTTTTGGGGACAAATTATTATTTTTCATGATAATATAAAGCATAGTGTTATATACAGCCACAGACAAATTATACAATACTCCTAATGTTGAAAACAAATGAATTGATTTTCAAAAATTGAGGGTCGCAACCACTAACTATGCCGCCGTTGATGTGCATCGATGAGCTTCCGATTTTATTGCCACTTTTTCCAATCGCTGTTAGTTGTAGAAGATCGCCGGGCATATAATCACAACAAGCAGAACGCACAATATATTTTCCACTCCATTGCGTAAAAAAACAATACGGGAAAAGCCCGCAGTTTGATGAGGACCAAAAGTACTTGCAAGTACCGGTCGTTAAAAGTGTGGAACGCTTATCAACTTTAACTTGAAATATCTTTCGGTAGGGAAGTTTTCATGCAAAATGTGATGAATTTACAATATATTTTGGTCTCGTCTGGCGATTTCAAGTGCTAACTCCATTTGTGTGGAAAAAGGTCATTATTTCCCTTTAAGTATGATGGGTCTGAATTTTGTATTCGACAATTCCAAATATGCACGCGCCACTTTCCCGACTGCTACCAAAATGCTACCAAATAGAGGAAACACGAACGAGGCAAAAAATAAGGATTTATTTATTTCGCAAGAAGTTATTTTTCGCAGTCAGTACCCATTTTTAATCGCCAGTTTCAGCGGATGTTTTTGTGGGGGGGGGGGGGCTAGTTTCTATGGGTGCCGGACGAAAAGTCGAATGACAAAAAGTAAACGGATGTTAAGTAAAGGGACATTTAGTCAATAGTAAAAAAAAGTGCGACTTGTATGCTATGCTAGTGACTTTTATATCTACTTGACTTTCATTTTTTTGATTTTTGGCGTGTTGACTTTTGCCACGTTGACTTTTTACTCATTCGACTTTTTGCGATTGACTTTTATCGATTCAACTTGTTACGATTTGACTTTTTGCGAGTTGACTTTTTGCCAAGTCGACTCTTCCCATTGACTTTTGGCTATGAGACTTTTTACGATTTGACTTTTGGCGTGTTGACTTTTTGCCATGTTGACTTTTTACCCTTTTCGACTTTTTACCATTTCGACTTTTTACCTTTCAACTTTTTATCTTTCGACTTTTTATCTTTCGACATTTTATCTTTCGACTTTTTATCTTCCGACTTTTTGTCTTTCGACTTTTATCTTCCGACTTTTTATCTTTCGACTTTTATCTATACGACTTTTTACTATTCGACTTTTAGCGTGTTGACTTTTGCCATGTTGACTTTTTACCTTTTCGACTTTTTATCTTTCGAATTTTATCTATACGACTTTTTACTATTCTACTTTTAGCGTGTTGACTTTTTGCCATGTTGACTTTTTACCTTTTCGACTTTTTATCTTTCGACTTTTAGCGATGTCGACTTTCTACCCCTTCACTTTTCGTCCCTTGACTTTCCGTCCGTTTACTTTTTATCTTTTGACTTTTTACCCTGGAATCAGTTTCTATTGCCGACACCGTCAAGCGTGGAATGGTTTTGTTTGCCCCTGCCGCCCCCCCCCCCCCCCCCTGGATCCGCCAGTGTCTCTGGACAGTAGAAGCTGCTCAGACGCGACTCATATCAATCAGCTACAACTGCAGCCCACAACTGTATTAGCTACAACTGCAGCCCACAACTGTATCAGCTACTATACTGCAGCAGACGGCTGTATCAGCTACTATACTGCAGCAGACGGCTGTATAATGTCATAAGCGGCCCGCCTGGCCCTTCGCCCATGGGTTCTGCTCCCATAAGTGTGCGGTGCAGAATTCTCCGCGGATAGATGATAGAACAGTTTCGAACAGAAACGGCAATATCCAGCTGGCATTCAGCAACCGCCGTTACCCCTGGCATTTATAGTCTCCTCACTCACTGCTACATCACAGCTCTGACGTCAGTGAGCCGTCATATAATGTCGGTGACCACTTCATCTAACGTCAGTGACACGTCAGCTAACGTCAGTGTCACGTCAGTTAACGTCAGTGACACGCCATATAACGTCAGTGACATGTCATATAACGTCAGTGACACGTCATATAACGTCAGCGACACGTCATCTAACTGACACGTCATCTAACGTCAGTGACACGTCATCTAACGTCCGTGACACGTCATCTAATGTCATTGACACGTCATCTAACGTCAGTGACACGTCATATAACATCAGTGACACTTCATCTAATGTCAGTGACACTTCATATAACGTCAGTTGACATGCCATATACCGTCAGTGACACGTCATTTAACGTCATTGACACGTCATATAACGTCAGTGACATGCCATCTAACATCAGTGACACTTCATATAACGTCAGTGACACGTCATACAATGTCAGTGACATGTCATATACCGTCAGTGACACGTCATCTGACGTCAGTGACACACCATTTAACGTCAGTGACCCCGTCGTTCCCAGCACTGCTTAGCACACCGATTCGGCCGGCCAAGGCGCGTATTGAGCCCTCCTTTGTGCTCTGACCGGTTATTACGGGTAACAAAGCGCGCTTTGTCCTGATACGTGATCCACTGTTACGCTGCCCGGGCGTACCCGGATAAATTCGTCTGGGTCACACTACGATCATACCCACTAGAGATGCAGAATTTGGAAATATTATTTTCTCCAAAAAATATTTGTAATGTTATGTAAATTATCGATAGAACTTAATGGACCTCACTCAGAAGACAATCCCCAAGTTAAGACGTGACAAGCCGATTCAGTTTTAATGGTGGAGCGAGCAGTAATGTGTCCTACTTACAGCTTTCAGTGAGGATATTCACATGCAAACGGGCGGCAGAGCTGCATTACGAACCCACATCACTATTCTGGACAGAAACGAGGGCATTATGGCAGCATGCCCAAACTACTGAGGACAGTGTTGGACTTAAATGAACACTCTCTGCTTTTAAGACGGGATAGACGATATTTGTTTGCAGTAGGTAAACTATTTTCCGAAGAGATGTCTTAGTCAATGGATATACCTGCCTAACCTAAATGTGACAGGTATTGTTTGCTTTGCAGTTTCATCGTCCATCCATTGGATATTACTCCTGCATCATTATAAAATTGGCTCCATTAGATTACTGCCATTCAAATTCACGTCGTGCACATTGCATTCCACTTATGATGTTCAAATCGCTTTTAGGATCACCTTC
>JAXIVJ010019072.1:0-20980 GCA_036785665.1 Chirona hameri | reverse complement strand
ATATATATATATATATATATATATATATATATATATATATATATATATATTATATATATATATATATATATATATATATATATATATATATATATATATATATATATATATATATATATATATATATATATATACTATATATATATATATATATATATATATATATATATATATATATATATATATATATATATATATATATATATATATATATATATATATATATATATATATATATATATATATATATATATATATATATATATATATATATATATATATATATATATATATATATATATATATATATATATAGTATATATATATATATATGTATATATATATATATATATATATATATATATATGTATATATATATATATGTATATATATATATATGTATATATATATATGTATATATATATATATGTATATATATATATATATATATATATATATATATATATATATATATATATAATATATATATATATATATATATATATATATATATATATTATATATATATATATATATATATATATTATATATATATATATATATATATATATATATATATATATATATATATATATATATATATATATATATATATATATATATATATATATATATATATATATATATATATATATATATATATATATATATATATATATATATATATATATATATATATATATATATAATATATATATATATATATATATATATATATATATATATTATATATATATATATATATATATATATATATATATATATATATATATATATAATATATATATATAATATATATATATATATATATATATATATATATATATATATATATATATATATATATATTATATATATATATATATATATATATATATATATATATATATATATATATATATATATATATATATATATATATATATATATATATATATATATATATATATATATATATATATATATATATATATATATATATATATATATATATATTGAAGAAAAAAACATAAGACTCGCATTTCCAATAAAGATTACGAAAGTGGCGCATGTTGATATGCCATTGTGTGCTTTGAAAGAAGAAAAACAAGTGAACTGCCAAAGCTCGGAGGATATGGTTAAATAATTGTTTATAAATTTACTAAATGCAATAATTTGCTCATCATTGCTTACATATCTAGCATATTATTGTCTTTGGCGAAGGTTTCACTTGCTGGACCAGTAACGCTGCTGTTACGGCATGCTTCCATGTGAAGATTTTCGACACAAGACTGAATTTTTAGACTCAGTGCAGAATGACAGGGCAACACATCAAATATTTTCGGCTGGAGAGACCTCACGACCAAACGGAGTATGCCGTAAATGGTGTATGCCGATTTATCGAAATTACCTTCAAATCCGCTATCTCAGTTAAAAATCCCATTATTGAAGTGACTGGTTTCATTAAACCCGCCATTGGCTGGGAGGGGGTGCGTTTTTCGCCCCCCCCCCCTGAGAACTTTCGCAATAGCTCAAAAACTAAAAGCGGTATCGACGTGAAACTTCATGTACCTCCTCCTACATCAATTATACATATCCTGTGCAAAAATTAAGAAACTTGGTTGTTTTCTCCTCTCGAAATATAGCGAATTTAGTGACGTCACTACACACGCGTTTGACACTAAAACAAATCACCTAAACTTTAGCAGACCTTTCAAATGCCATATTTAACCCTATTTGTAACAGGCTCCTGGCTATGTCCGTGAAGTTAGCCAACAGCCAACAAAACGGAAATTTGCAACGGCCGAGTTTTTCGCCTAAAATACGCATGTAGGTCAAGTCGCATACGAGCGTCACGAATCTGATGTTATTTTGAATGCCAAGGTCATAGGTCAAGGTCAAATGCGTAAATAAGGTTGTGTACCCTTATGTACCTTTTTACGAACAAACGGTACACCGCACGGCCTCGCAATGCCCACCAATCGAAAGAGCGGCAAAAAATGAAGGTGGGGTTTTCCTCGGAATTTCGATTAAGGTCACCCAAGGTCACCCATCAAGGTCAAACTATCAAAATCAACCAAAATCGACCTTATGTACCTTTTTACGGACAAACGGTGCTTTGCACGTTTAAAAAAAAAAATGACATCATTCGAAAGAGCGCCTCAAAATGAAGGTGGGGTTTTCCTCGGAATTTCGATTTAGGTCACCCAAGGTCACCCATAAAGGTCAAACTATCCAAATCAATCAAAATCGACTTTATGTACCTTTTTACGGACAAACGGTGCTATGCACGGCTTTTTAAATGCCACCATTGGAAAGAGCGCCTCAAAATGAAGGTGGGCTTTTCCTCGGAATTTCGATTTAGGTCACCCAAGGTCACCCATCAAGGTCAAACTATCAAAATCAACCATAATCGACCTTATGTAACTTTTTACGGACACACGGTACACCGCAGGGGCTCGCAATGGCTACCATTCGAAAGAGAGGCACAAAATGAAGGTGGGGTTTTCCTCGGAATTTCGATTTAGGTCACCCAAGGTCACCCATCAAGGTCAAACTATCAAAATCAACCAAAATCGACCTTATGTACCTTTTTACAGACAAACTGTACACCGCACGGCCTCGCAATGGCCACCATTCGAAAGAGCGGCACAAAATGAAGGTGGGGCTTTCCTCGATGGGTTTGACCTTGATGGGTGACCTTGGGTGACCTTAATAGAAATTCTGAGGAAAACCCCACCTTCATTTTAAGGCGCTCTTTCGAATGGTGCCATTTAAAAAGCCGTGCAAAGCACCGTTTGTCCATACAAAGGTACATTAAGTCGATTTTGATTGATTTTGATAGTTTGACCTTTATGGGTGACCTTTGGTGACCTAAATAGAAATTCCGAGGAAAACCACACCTTCATTTTGGGCCGCTCTTTCGAATGGTGGCCATTGCGAGGCCGTGCGGTGTACCGTTTGTCCGTGAAAAGGTACATAAGGTCGATTTTGGTTGATTTTGATAGTTTGACCTTGATCGGTGACCTTGGGTGACCTTAATCGAAATTCCGAGGAAAACTCCACCTTCATTTTGAGGCGCTCTTTCGAATGGTGCCATTTAAAAAGCCGTGCAAAGCACCGTTTGTCCGTAAAAAGGTACATAAAGTCGATTTTGATTGATTTTGATAGTTTGACCTTGATCGGTGACCTAGGGTGATCTTAATCGAAATTCCGAGGAAAACCCCACCTTCATTTTGAGGTGCTCTTTCGAATGGTGCCATTTAAAAAGCCGTGCAAAGCACCGTTTGTCCATAAAAAGGTACATAAAATAGATTTTCATTGATTTTGATAGTTTGACCTTTATGGGTGACCTTGGGTGACCTAAATAGAAATTCCGAGGAAAACCCCACCTTCATTTTGAGGCGCTCTTTCGAATGATGTCATTTAAAAAACGTGCAAAGCACCGTTTGTCCGTAAAAAGGTACATAAAGTCGATTTTGATTGATTTTGATAGTTTGACCTTGATGGGTGACCTTGAGTGACCTTAATCAAAATTCCGAGGAAAACCCCACCTTCATTTTGAAGCGCTCTTTCGAATGGTGTCATTTTAAAAAACGTGCAAAGCACCGTTTGTCTGTAAAAAGGTACATAAGTTCGATTTTGGTTGATTTTGATAGTTTGACCTTGATTGGTGACCTTGGGTGACCTAAATCGAAATTCCGAGGGAAACCCCACCTTCATTTTGAGGCGCTCTTTCGAATGGTGCCATTTTAAAAAAACGTGCAAAGCACCGTTTGTCCGTAAAAAGGTACATAAGGTCGATTTTGGTTGATTTTGATAGTTTGACCTTGATGGGTGACCTTGGGTGACCTAAATCGAAATTCCGAGGGAAACCCCACCTTCATTTTGAGGCGCTCTTTCGAATGGTGCCATTTAAAAAGCCGTGCAAAGCACCGTGTGTCCGTAAAAAGGTACATACAGTCGATTTTGATAGATTTTGATAGTTTGACCTTTATGGGTGACCTTGGGTGACCTAAATCGAAATTCCGAGGAAAACCCCACCTTAATTTTGTGCCGCTCTTTCGAATGGTGGCCATTGCGAGGCCATGCGGTGTACCGTTTGTCCGTAAAAAGGTACATAAGGTCGATTTTGGTTTATTTTGATAGTTTGACCTTGATGGGTGACCTTGGGTGACCTAAATCGAAATTCCGAGGAAAACCCCACCTTCATTTTGTGCCGCTCTTTCGAATGGTGGCCATTTCGAGGCCGTGCGGTATAACGTTTGTCCGTAAAAAGGTACATAAGGTCGATTTTGGTTGATTTTGATAGTTTGACCTTGATCGGTGACCTTGGGTGACCTTAATCGAAATTCCGAGGAAAACCCCATCTTCATTTTGAGGCGCTCTTTCGAATGGTGCCATTTAAAAAGCCGTGCAAAGCACCGTGTGTCCGTAAAAAGGTACATACAGTCGATTTTGATAGATTTTGATAGTTTGACCTTTATGGGTGACCTTGGGTGACCTAAATCGAAATTCCGAGGAAAACCCCACCTTAATTTTGTGCCGCTCTTTCGAATGGTGGCCATTGCGAGGCCATGCGGTGTACCGTTTGTCCGTAAAAAGGTACATAAGGTCGATTTTGGTTTATTTTGATAGTTTGACCTTGATGGGTGACCTTGGGTGACCTAAATCGAAATTCCGAGGAAAACCCCACCTTCATTTTGTGCCGCTCTTTCGAATGGTGGCCATTTCGAGGCCGTGCGGTATAACGTTTGTCCGTAAAAAGGTACATAAGGTCGATTTTGGTTGATTTTGATAGTTTGACCTTGATCGGTGACCTTGGGTGACCTTAATCGAAATTCCGAGGAAAACGCCATCTTCATTTTGAGGCGCTCTTTCGAATGGTGCCATTTAAAAAGCCGTGCAAAGCACCGTGTGTCCGTAAAAAGGTACATACAGTCGATTTAGATAGATTTTGATAGTTTGACCTTTATGGGTGACCTTGGGTGACCTAAATCGAAATTCCGAAGAAAACCCCACCTTCATTTTGTGCCGCTCTTTCGAATGGTGGCCATTGCGAGGCCATGCGGTGTACCGTTTGTCCGTAAAAAGGTATATAAAGTCGATTTTGGTTTCTTTTGATAGTTTGACCTTGATGGGTGACCTTGGGTGACCTTAATCGAAATTCCGAGGAAAACCCACCTTCATTTTGTGCCGCTCTTTCGAATGGTGGCCATTGCGAGGCCGTGCGGTATACCGTTTGTCCGTAAAAAGGTACATAAGGTCGATTTTGGTTGATTTTGATAGTTTGACCTTGATCGGTGACCTTGGGTGACCCTAATCGAAATTCCGAGGAAAACCCCATCTTCATTTCGAGGCGCTCTTTCGAATGGTGCCATTTAAAAAGCCGTGCAAAGCACCGTGTGTCCGTAAAAAGGTACATACAGTCGATTTGGATAGATTTTGATAGTTTGACCTTTATGGGTGACCTTGGGTGACCTAAATCGAAATTCCGAGGAAACCCCACCTTAATTTTGTGCCGCTCTTTCGAATGGTGGCCATTGCGAGGCCATGCGGTGTACCGTTTGTCCGTAAAAAGGTACATAAGGTCGATTTTGGTTTCTTTTGATAGTTTGACCTTGATGGGTGACCTTGGGTGACCTAAATCGAAATTCCGAGGAAAACCCCACCTTCATTTTGTGCCGCTCTTTCGAATGGTGGCCATTGCGAGGCCGTGCAGTATACCGTTTGTCCGTAAAAAGGTACATAAGGTCGATTTTGGTTGATTTTGATAGTTTGACCTTGATCGGTGACCTTGGGTGACCTTAATCGAAATTCCGAGGAAAACCCCACCTTCATTTTGAGGCGCTCTTTCGAATGGTGCCATTTGAAAAGCCGTGCAAAGCACTGTTTGTCCGTAAAAAGGTACATAAAGTCGATTTGGATAGATTTTGATAGTTTGACCTTTATGGATGACCTAAATCAAAATTCCGAGGAAACCCCACCTTAACTTTGAGGCGCTCTTTCGAATGGTGTCATTTAAAAAAACGTGCAAAGCACCGTTTGTCCGTAAAAAGGTACATAAGGTCGATTTTGGTTGATTTTGATAGTTTGACCTTGATGGGTGACCATGGGTGACCTTAATCGAAATTCCGAGGAAAACCCCACCTTCATTTTGAGGCGCTCTTTCGAATGATGCCATTTAAAAAGCCGTGCAAAGCACCGTTTGTCCGTAAAAAGTACATAAATTCGATTTTGATTGATTTTGATAGTTTGACCTTTATGGGTGGCCTTGGGTGACCTAAATCGAAATTCCGAGGAAAACCCCACCTTCATTTTGTGCCGCTCTTTCGAATGGTGGCCATTGCGAGGCCTTGCGGTGTACCGTTTGTCCGTAAAAAGGTACATAAGGGTAGATAACCTTCTTTACGCATTTGACCTTGACCTATTACCTTGGCATTAAAAATAACATCAGATTCGTGACCCTCGTATGCGACCTGACCTACATGCGTATTTTAGGCTAAAAATTCGGCCGTTGCAAATTTCCGTTTTGTTGGCTGTTGGCTAACTTCACGGACATCTCCTGGCTACCCCTATTTGTAACAGGGGTGGGCGGATTCCGCCCCCCTCCCGGAGATCTCGAGATATACCCATCCGATTTTCGAAAATGAAACGGCGTTTGGTTCCCCTCAATACATTCCTCAATACATACATTCCTAAAAAAAATAATTCTTTTATAGGGGGCAACAAGGGGGCAAAAACTACAAATTTAAGTGGTATATGTGATCCAACACAGCTGTCATGTTTATCAACCGATTTTAACACAACCAATGGGAATCGATAGATTGAATTGGACATTGATATATAGCGTTCACTTTTGAAAATTCAAAAATCATAGGCGTGTGCAGGTCACTCAATATGGGGGTGAAGTAAATGCGGAATGAAACTAATTTTTATGTTTTTTTATAAATGAAATAGCATGTTCTTGTGACATTGGAAACACAGTTACATATTATATGTTTTGCCATAGACGGTGCCAGGTTAGTGAAAAAGGGAGGTCAAATAGGACAAAAATATTAACCGCAGGCATGTTGCTACCCAGCACTATAAATAAGTTACTGATCGTAGATAGATCCTTTTTGCATATTGTACTTCATCATAGGCGCATCCAGGATCCAAACTGGGGAGGCGCAAGACCTTTTAATAAGTATATTATGCGCTATTATGATACAAACTAGTCATATTATAATACAAACCAGTCTATTATAATACAAACCAGAGCAAGACACCGCCGGGTCGGAGTATAAAAAGAGGCAACGTCACACAGGGCGGAAGGGGAGCAGCGGACAGCAGCGGAGGAGTCGACTTCGGGACCCCAGCACGCGCGCTGCCCGCGGCGCGGCGGCGGCAGCCGTCCGCCGTGGCAGGGCTGACAGCGGAGACAAGACAGCGGACAGCAGCGGACAGCAGCGGACACACGAGCCGGGGGAGTCGACTTCGGGACCTCAGCACGCGCGCTGCCCGCGGCGCGGCGGCGGCAGCCGTCCGCCGTGGCAGGGCGGACAGCGGACAGGAGCGGACGCACGGGCCGGAGGAGTCGACTTCGGGACCTCAGCACGCGCGCTGCCCGCGGCGCGGCGGCGGCAGCCGTCCGCCGTGGCAGGGCGGACAGCAGAGACAAGACAGCGGACAGCGGAGACAAGACAGCGGACAGCAGAGGTGACAGCTGCAGAGAGAGGAAGACGGCAAGAACTGAGCCGACGGCGGCAGATCACAGTAAGTCACGAAGCTGCTCATCCTCTCCGATCCTACCCGAAATTCTGCCCAGGTCCGGTGACTACAAAATTTAAACAATAAGGGACTAAGTGGGATATTTTACGTAATTTGAGCCATCTGTCCAGGCTCGCTACTTTTGACCTAGGAAGGCAGGAAAAATGTATGTGTAGCCGATGCTGTACTAGAGGTGTGATGCCAGGCGACCGTAGTACTTTGGAATCCAACACGCTGCGTTGCAGGAGGTCATGGCGTAAGCCCTAGCGCATTGGCGCATGTAAATACGAGCGGTTTTAGTTAGTATTTTAAACTAGAGATTGAGCGAGTCAATTATTCGCTTATGTGCTGGTTTTGGTGATATTAGGCGGAGATTCACAGGAATCATTGGTTGAACATGTAAATTGATTGGGACGTACCAAAAACGATGATTTACTGCGCTACCGTTTGTTTAGTTGCTGAGTTAAAATAAACATTGTAAATTTGTGTAACATTTTACGTGGGAAAGGAGACATGATGGAGTCGAGAGGGTCGTTGAAGGAAGGAAATGTACACAGCGATGCGGTTCCCCGACAGCATGAGGTAAGGCAGGAATTAAGCCAGTATAGCCGCAGATAAGTAGGATATGTTTCGATTGTTGTTTGAATGGTTCGATTAATTCGTTCTCGCCTTGCTCGCAATACTTAGCCAGAAGCCAGAGTTTAATGATTAAGTACGTTTCCGCTTCAGTAAATTTAACGTTATGTATCAGAGTTGTGGACGATTTCGAATCACGGAATGGTAACTTTCGCTGAACGGTTAAAACGCCAGGTAACCCAACTACCAGACAAAGTATTAGTGAGGTTGGGTAGAGACTAGTCATTCTAGCTTGGCAGGTAAGGATAACAAATGTATGGACCATATCACTGAGACGGCATCGATTGGTTATAAAGTATCGGTTCATTCTGTCGCTTAGAGGTGTGCTCTATGTTGAGCGGGACAACACAAATCGGAGACTGGTAAGTTATCGCCAGGGGATTGTCTGTCTAAGATTACGTATGTATAATCGGCGATGCGCTATTAGCTATTGGTCCAGCATCGCTTCCTACCGACGATTGTTTAAGGACGGTGTATGAGAAATGCGATTCCTTAGCCGTCAATGCGACCTCGTTTCTGTCGCTGATAAACTCGTGCCGCTGATCCGGAGTGGTTAACGTTAAATCCCTGTCTATATTACCTTCTTTGGAATTATCGATCAAACCATAACTAGTCCAGCCCGTAAAAGGTTCTAAGGGCGCAGCAACCTGCAACAGACGTATATTTGCGAGTCAGTGGATGATAAGTATAACAGTCAAATTAACTTTCTTAATATTGTGAGTCTCCTAACCGTCTGTTAAAAATACACCTTCAGCCAGCAGCTCGCGATTTACGACATTACAGCCACGCCTTCCCTTTGTTAACGTCATGGTACAACTGTAATGTTAGATGTCCTGTATATTGACAGTCCAAGTGGTAACTTAAGCCTTATTATTAGCCAACTATAAACAGCGTTAAATTATTTGAATCTATTCTGACGATGGTGCACTGCCGATTATATTGCAGTTTTAAAGTGATATTTAGGAGATTACTAGCTGATGCTTATTGAAATGGGTCATTTGTGATATATGCACGTTATCTCTGGTTGCGATTCTTTTTGGACAACGTTTCCCATGTAGGAAATTACCTAAGGGTCATATAATTTACGTCCCCGATAGAGAACTGGTAAAGCGGTTAGTACTCAGTCATAGTTGGAGAAACGTCGCTGATATTGATTTCGTAATAGGATAGTTAGAAGGACATGGACAGGACAGGGAGGTGTCATTCCTGCAACAGAGGTCAGGACAGGCCAGGGAGGTGTGATCCCTGCAACAATGGGTCAGGACAGGCCAGGGAGGTGTGACCCCTGCAACAATGGGTCAGGGCAGTGCTGGGAGGTTTGATCCCTGCAAAAATGGGTCAGGACAGTGCTGGGAGGTTTGATCCCTGCAACAGTGGAACAGGACAGGCCAGGGAGGTGTGATCCCTGCAACAATGGGTCAGGACAGGTCATGGAGGTGTGATCCCTGCAACAATGGGTCAGGACAGGCCAGGGAGGTGTGATCCCTGCAACAATGGGTCAGGACAGTGCTGGGAGGTTTGATCCCTGCAACAATGGGTCAGGACAGTGCTGGGAGGTTTGATCCCTGCAACAATGGGACAGGACAGGACAGGGAGGTGTGATCCCTGCAACAATGGGTCAGGACAGTGCTGGGAGGTTTGATCCCTGCAACAATGGGTCAGGACAGTGCTGGGAGGTTTGATCCCTGCAACAATGGGTCAGGACAGTGCTGGGAGGTTTGATCCCTGCAACAATGGGTCAGGACAGTGCTGGGAGGTTTGATCCCTGCAACAGTGGGACAGGACAGGACAGGGAGGTGTGATCCCTGCAACGGTGGGACAGGACAGGGAGGTGTGATCCCTGCAACAGTGGGTCAGGGCAGGACAGGACATGAAGGTGTGATCCCTGAAACAGTGGGACAGGACAGGACAGGGAGGTGTGATCCCTGCAACAGTGGGTCAGGACAGGACAGGACAGATATTAAATAGTATCGGAGCTTGGAGGAGAGGCATGACGGCTTGTGTGCCCGATCCTTGTATCGAAAATCTATCAGCGTGGCGAAACATGTGAATGAAAGTGCTCGTGGAAAATTATGCCCAGACCGAGTGATATCGGCTGGCCGCATATCACAGGGAGGTTACAATTAGTAAGTCCGAGACTGCGGGTGCCAAATGCCAGAGGATGATAGGTTGGCGCAGAAAAAGGAGGGCGAGGGAGGAAGGATAAGAGGGAGGAGGAGGCCGGACGTGCCTCAGAAGTCATTCTAGGTTAGACGGGAAGATCTCCTCTAGAGATTCCCGGGCGCCCACAGTCGGTATATAGGCAAGGACATTCGCGTAGCTCGCCGTCGATGCCGGTCGATGTTAACTTAGAAAGTTGGTCCGGCGGAGCCAGGTCGTGGCCCGGATGGAGGTCAGAGGTCCGGCGGAGCCCAAGGTAAGGTGGTGGGCCAGGATAGAGGACCCAGATCCGGCGGAGCCCAGGTCGGAGGCCCGGACAGTAGGTATACGAGCCTCTCCCGGACAGAGAGGATAAGACGAGCAGTAATGCGTAGTCGGTGTTTCATATAAGTCCTATGGATAAACTAGCTCCCTTCTAAAGTAGGAACCGGACGGATTACATTGAATACATATATTCTGGGCGGCCCACGCAGCAATGCTGTCGTTCAGCGGAGCGCTACTAGGATTTCGTATTGATGAGGACATTTATCCTACCTAGGAGTCACTCATCCAGCTGGCATCCGACACTACTGGGAGGGAATTTTGGGGGTGCACAAATCACTATGGGGCGTATGAAAGCGGAATGTCTGTAGCTGAGAGAGTGGCAGTGAGGATGACGAAGGATAATTCTTAGGTTAAGACCCAGTAGGTGCGGTGCAAACTCAGTCAGGACAGCCGGACGAATCATTACTCGAAGGTAAGTAAAACGTAGCAACGCTGGCATACGACAAGTGGGCGATTAGGTTTTGGAGTTAAGCAGGTGTTAAATGGGGAGGGATAACTGGACGGATGACCTAACTTACGAATCGACTGAAGATTTTAAAGAAAGATCTGAATCACGAAGGTTAGCAATGGTCACCAGGGCGTCACACCCGACGCTAATCCTACACCTTCCCGTTGTAGCGTCCTCACCCTCATGGGCGAGACCCTGCCTCCCGTCCTCGAGCAGTGAAATGGCATGTTGGTGAACCAGCTTATACGATGGACCAGAATGATCAGTCTCTCAAAATGTAAAAGCATCTACCACCATCAGATGTTTTGTACGCGGAAGGGGATCTTGCTACGCTGCGCTATACCTACATCAAGACATCTGTCTCTACATCTACGCTATGCTACACCTACATCTCTACATCAGTTTCTACATCTCTCATCACTTCTAGCGGACCTACGAGCCGGACAGGTCACTGCAGGTCACTGCAAGTCACTGCAGGTCACTGCAGGTCACTGCAGAACACTGCAGGTCACTGCATAACACTGCAGGTCACTGCAGAACACTGCAGGTCACTGCAGAACACTGCAGGTCACTGCAGAACACTGCAGGTCACTGCATGTCACTGCAGGTCACTGCAGGTCACTGCAGGTCACTGCAGGTCACCGAAGGTCGAGCTGACGAAGAGGACAAGAGGGATCAGCAGTTCCCATTACAGCTAGAGGGATCAGCAGCTTTCCCATGACAGCTGGTGGAGTGGATGCACTCTTCGTTTCCCATTTCTCATCTTTTCTCTTAAAACCCCCTCTTCTTTCTTTCCCCTACCCTCCTTTACCCCTATCCTTCCTTCTACCTTCGTCTCCATTCCCCTCACCCTACAATGTATCCCTCCACTGCTATCCCACTCTACAACGTACCCCTCCCTCCACACGTCAGAGTGGAGCGGAACCCGGCCCAGCTCCTTGTTCCCTATCATACCCTCCCACTCTCTCTACCCCTATGACCCCTCTGTCATTCCCCAACGCTACAGCATATGTGATGGAGCAAATAGGCGCTGAGGATGTAACCGCGACGAAACTTAAGACAAAGTATGACAGTTATGAATCGTATCGCTTGAACATCGTTAACCCCGCAAGGGTTAACGATGTTCAAGCGATGTTGTAGACTTGATGTAGTTGACTGGACATCAGTTGGGGATACTATAATTCATCCTAGACCCAGAGCTTTGGGCTCAGGGCTTAGTAGTCCGACGTTTTTACGTGAAGCGGCAGCCATCTGACAGTGAGTATGTAGCGACAGCAGCGGCCCTCCCTGCACTCTCATCTGATGTACGCAACTGAAGGTCTGCGGTCATTGTGTATGTATCTCTTTTTATCACTCATCTTAATGTTTCAGATTAGTTCATATAATTGCAAGTCATCCAAGCGTAATATTGGCGTAATTGTTAGGTTATGCGATAATTCTGATAATGTTTTTTTTTACAAGAACACTGGCTCTTTCCTCCCGACCTTCCCTCTCTTAATAATGTTCATAAGGATTTCATGTCTTTTGGCATTTCGTCAATTGATCCGTCTGATGGTTTGGTATTGGGGAGGCCTTTTGGGGGTGTAGCCGTACTATGGAAAAATAATTTAGCCAGGTTTGTTAAACCTATTTCGTTTGATGATGACAGAATAATTGGATTGGGATGTCTTATTGATGATATAAAAATCCTTCTATTGGGTGTTTATCTACCATATGATACTAAAAAGAATTTGGATCAATATGTATACTATCTGGCAAAATTAAAGTCAATCATTGATGATTTTGATTCTCCCCATGTTTGCATTTTGGGTGACTTTAATGCAGACATTTTCAAGCTGACTGACTTTGGTAAGGAACTAAAGTCTTTTTGTCATGAAGCAAACTTAAAGATAGCTGATGTTTTGCTGTTACCTCCGACTTCCATTACTCACATTAATGATGGTAGTAGCACTGAATCTTGGCTTGATCATATTGTATGTACTACTGGTTTTTATTCTCTCCTCTGTGATGTTGGAATAGATTTGTCGATTGCAAGCTCGGATCGTTTTCCATTATTTATCAAGCTTGAGCTTCCTTACTTAAATAACTGTCCGAAATCGTACAAAGTGTCTGAATGTGATGCTAGATGGGTAGTTGACTGGACATCAGTTGGTGATACTAGAATTCATGCGTTTGCTGAGGTTGTTGAGGAGAAGCTTGCCAGCATAGCTGTTCCATATGAAGCCCTGCATTGTCGTACTAACGTCTGCTATGCGCATACAGCTGCTATCAACGATTACTATAAAGAAATGATTAACTGCGTTAGAAATCCTTCTTGCTTAACTGTTTCTAAAAAGATAAATGCTCACAATAAGCGTATTATCCCAGGGTGAACGGAATTTGTGCAAGAGACATATTGGTGATGTTTACTCTCTCTGGGCCTTAGTCGACAAACCCCACCAGGGCTACATTTATAGTCAGTTGTGCGTTGCGAAGTCCCAGTTTAAATATGCTCTTCGTTTTTGTTTAAGGAATGAGAAGGACCTGAGGGCTAAAGCACTGGCAGATAAATTTTCAAATAATCTACGTAGTATTGCCACGTTTTGGAAAGAGGTTCGTAAGCTTAACAGTGATCCTCCTTTGGATCAAGCTGTTGAAAGTGTCAGTGGAGAGGCAAATATACCTAGTATGTGGAAAAATCATTTTTCGGATATTTTGAATAGTGTGAATAATGATAGCTCTAAGGATGCTGTGCTAAATCAGTTAAAGAACTCTGACTCGGGTATAACAACTTTTTCTGTCCTTGAGGTCTTGGAATCGATTTTCGAACTGTCCTCTGGTCGCTCTTCTGGTTGTGATGAGCTTAGTGCGGAACATTTAAGATTTGCTGGTATTCCTTGTGCTACCCATCTTTCACTGTGTTTTTGCAATGATGTTAAAACATAAGTGTTTGCCTCCTTCTTTGTCAAAAGTGATCTTGAGCCCAATTGTCAAAGATAAGACCGGTAATATCTCTGATAAGGATAATTACAGGCCTATTGCCTTGGCTACTGTGAGCTCCAAAATCTTAGAAAGAATTATCTTGAATCGCTGTAGATCTAATCTTATCACTAGTGATCATCAATTTGGGTTCAAGGAGAGTCATTCCACTGATTTGGCCGTGTATGCTTTGTTTGTTTTGTTAAATTTTAGGCATTTCGGTCAATTATGACCATTGCATGCCTTTTCAATTTAGATGTTCAGGAACGAACAATTGATGCGTTACACAGGTATTATTTTATGTTTGTCTGTGATTTACATCTTTTCGAATAGTTTTGATTCTTGGAGAAATGAAAACAGTAAATTGAGCAAGTCTGGTTGTGTGTCTCCGAGTACAGATGTCAAACTGAATGGCAATTTTTCTTTGTTGCAAAAAGAGAGCAGCTTACCCCTTTGTCTACGGTAATTTGGACACTGTATGATAACATGTTCTACTGTCTGTGGACATTGACAAAGCGAGCATATCGGCCGAGCGTCTTTGGAATATATATAACAATGTGTGTATAAAGTATGTCCTAAACGTAATCTAGCCAAAACTTTCTCTTCCCGTCTATTATCTCTGTTTGCAGACGTCCACACTTCAATGAGAGGTTTGATGCGTCGAAGCTGTGTTGCTCGAGTAGTATTGGTCCATTGCATTTGCCAGTTTTTTATCATTGCTTGTCGTAAGCAAGCTTTAATGGATGTATAGTCAGTTGGAATGTTTGTTATGCTATTTAAAGAAAGTGCCTCTTTTGCAAACTTGTCCGCTTGCGAGTTTCCATGGATACCGCTGTGACCCGGTATCCAGGTGAACCGTATTTGTGTACCATTGTTGGATAATTCCTGGTGTAGATTGTATATATGTATCAGCAAGGGTGACGATGGAGATTTCATAAGCAATGACTGAACGACCGAACGCGAGTCTGTGCAAATCACCGCTCTTTGTAAACATTTTTCTTGAATAAACTGAAGGGCTTCTAACACCGCATGTAGTTCGGCGATATATATACTTGTGCTATTCTTCAGACGAGTTTTAATTATGTGTTCATTACAGTTACAGAAAACTGCGTTTGAAGTGCGATCACCGTCTTTCGAGCCATCTGTGAAAATGAAATGAAAACTGGAAAACTGGTTGCGTAATTCACCAAACTTGTGTTGCACTTCTTGTGGAGTAATGAGTGCTTTTGAACAATCAAAAAGAAATAGAACCTCCCTGTCAATCTTCAGCCATGGAGGAACATTGAGTTTAGGTAAGGGAAGGATTTCTGGTTGAATGTACTCCAAATCTGCGGAGAATTTCTTAACTCTAGAAGCTATCTGGTTGAATGTACTCCAAATCTGCGGAGAATTTCTTAACTCTAGAAGCTATTGTTAATCCAGATCGTTTTTCAGCCGGACCAATGTAGTTATGGTGAATTGAAGGTAAGATGTGTATAGATTTATAAGTATTATGGTTTGGATGAAACAAAATTTTGCTAACATAACGTAAAGATTGCTCCTGTCGTCTCAAATGTAAGGGCGGTATAACAGCTTCTGTTTGTAAGGACGAGATTGGTGAGGTTTTCATGGCCCCAAGGGCTATTCGGATGAATGAGTTTTGAATTGTGTCTAATTTTTTAAGTGTGTTATCACTGGCACCGGCGTAAATTACAGCTCCGTATTCTATGATTGGCAACACCAAAGCCTTGTACAAATGAAGAAGTGTTTTCCGGTCTGCCCCATACTCTGTGCCGGCAATACATCGAAATAAGTTCAGACGCTTGCTACATTTTGATTTTACATACTCCATATGCTTCACCATACTGAGTTTTGAGTCCAAAACTATGCCAAGGAATTTGAATGACTGTAAGCGAGGAATAACGTGACCTGAAAGGCGTAGGTCAGAAGCCTGATGCATTCTGTTGTTTTTGGTGAAAGTCATCACTGCAGATTTGGTTGGTGAAAATATACTACCGTTCTTTCTTGACCAATCTTCAATTATGTCTAGTGCCTGTTGTAAACGAAAAATGGAGTGTTGCGAGTCGCTGTCGGTGCACCATATGGAACTGTCGTCAGCGAACAAAGAGTAGTTTATACTTGAAGGAACTGCGTCGAATAGATCATTGATCATGACGTTGAAGAGCATTGGAGATAAGCAGCTACCTTGCGGTAAACCATTTTGAAACGAGTATGTGTTGGAATATACTGAGCGACATCGTACCTGAAAATTACGCTCACCTGTAAGAAAGCCTAACAAATATTGTGCGAGATGTCCTCGAATGCCTAGCTTATGCAACTTAAGTATCAGAATCGGCCTGTATACCATGTCATAGGCACGACTTATGTCCAAGGAAACTGCTGTTGTATGTTTCTTATATTTAAATCCTTTTCTTATATCAGTTTCAAGTCGTACGATATGGTCATAAGTGGTATGATTTTTGCGAAAACCACTCTGGTATTTTGAAAGTAAATTATTTTCTTCTAAGAACCAAGCTAAACGTTTACCTACCATTCGCTCAAACACTTTACCTAAACAACTGGTCAGGGATATGGGACGATAGTTGAAAGGGTTATTGCGATCTTTTCCCGGTTTCGGCAATGAAATTGTGATTGCCTCTCGCCATGCTGCTGGAAAAATGTGTTTGGTCCATAAGTCATTGAGTGTAAGTAACATAAATTGTAAAGTGTTATCTGGCAACTGCCGAAGAAAAGCATAATGTAACTTATCGGGACCAGTGGACGTGTTTCCTGTAGATGAAATGGCATCGCGTAACTCAGATAAAGAGAAAGCATCATTGTACACTTCAGTGTTATCTGAGAAAAATGCATTTGGAGTCAAACGAAACTCTCTTCGGGCAAACTCAATAAATCCAGGTTTGTAGTTTTCTGTTGAACTGCAGTGAGCAAAGCTTCTAGCTATTGTGTTAACAATTTCTTGCGGTTCTGTTATGTTCGTAGCATTTACACGGAGGACTGGAAGGCTGGTAAAACTTCTTTTACCAGATAATGAGCGAACAAGTGACCATATTTTACTTAAAGGTGTGCGATGGTTGAACTGTGCAAGAAAGGATCGCCATGAGGAGCGCTTTGCTTCTCGTATGATCCGTTTACAACGGGCTCTTTCTTGATTGCGTATGATTAAATGTGCGTTATCTGTGTGCCGTGAGTAGCTACGAAAAGCTCTTTTCCGTCTTGCTATGGCCTGAGCCACTTCTGGAGACCACCATGGAACCGCTTTGTGTCTCGTTGACGGTGATGTGGATGGAATCGATACATTCGCAGCTGATAATATAGTATTTGTAAGAAACGTGATGCCTTGCTCCGGAGAATGAAATTGTTCTTGATCGATGTTGCACAATTCTTGAAATTGCGTCCAATCTGCCTTCTTCAAATTCCATCGAGGAATACAACTGGTAACAGCATCGTTACCAGAAGTAAACGTTGTTTTAATTTTAATAGGATAGTGGTCGCTGTGATGGATATCACAGTCAACAAACCATTCAAAGAGGCTACATATTGGCGATGAGCAAATTGACAGGTCAATTGCTGATTCACTGTGGTGAGATAATGAAAAGTAGGTATTGTCGCCTTTGTTGAGGAGAACGAGATCGTGGACGTCAAGAAAGCTTTCGATAATGTCGCCACGCTCGTCTGAAACTCGGGTGTTGCGTGCCCACATAGGATTGTGGGCATTGAAGTCCCCGAGTAAGAGGAAAGGGTTTTTAAATTGTGATATAAGGTGATTTAAGTTTCTTGCGAGATCACTGTTGTCAGCATTGGGTGGTATATAAATCGAACATATGTCTATTTTCCTTCTATTCAACCTAATGGTACATGCTACAGCCTGTAGTGGGGTATTTAAAATAATCTCATCGTGAACGAAATCATTATTCATGTACAAGGCTGCACCGCCATGACGACGTTCACCGTCGGTCTCATCATAACGGTATAGCGAATAATTAAAGAGAGAGAAGTTGTAAGGGTCTGTAGGCAGTAGCCATGTCTCTTGTAAAGCAATAACTATTGGAGCTAGTAGTACGAAAAACATTTTGCTTTCAGCCCAGTTTGAGACTAGACCACGACAATTCCACTGTAAGAGCATCGACATTTAAGTGTTTAAGGAGGTCCCACCAAGAGATGGGATTTTTCCGACAGAGATAGAGCGAGTTTTCCCCATTGCCACACGGATTGCTGGGCGCGATTGCCGCTCTTGACAAACGCCTGTGCGGCCGTGCGGTGGTAGAAAGTGGGGAGGGGGTTGAGCTGTCACTGGTCCGTCGGCGCGAGCCGGCCGGGCTACGTTGTTGTGACCACGGTTGGTCTGCCATGCGCCTGGACGAGCCGTAGCCCGGGGGCTAGGCTGGTCGTGCAGATGAGGACTGGTGCGTGGTGGGGCGTCAGCTGGTGCGGTTGGCTCAGTAGCCGTCTGCGCGCACGTAACAGACTTAGCAGGGACGGGTTTCAGAAGTTTGAGCGGCGGCAGCTGAGCGATGGGGTCGGTCTGGGTCTGAATCGTTGTGGTTTGGGGTTTGGCAGCCTGTGCGTAAGTTTTGGACGATTGAGCTGGTTTCCTCTCCTCAACAGTGCGCCGCGCCTGAGGATACGACACCCCAGTGGTGGCCTTCACCGCGCATATCTCTTTTTCGGTTTTCCAAACCGGACACTGTGTCGAGCTGGTGCTGTGATCTGTTGCGTCACAACTGAGGCATTTGATGGGATCTGTGCAGGCGGTACCGTCATGAGGAGCTGCACCACACTTCTGGCACCGTGGGCCTTGTTTGCAAAATCGGCTAGAATGTCCGAACCGTTGGCAGTTGAAGCAGCGAAGGGGATTGGGAAGAAACACGCGTACTGAGTAGCGGATGTGGCCAGCGAGGAGGGTTTCGGGCAGAGTTGTGGTTTCGAAAGTGAGCACGAGAAGGCTGGTATCTTTTCTCTGCCCATCACGGAAGGTCGTCAGGCGGCGCACGTGCGACACTCCTTCAGGTCGGAGACCGTCAAAGATTTCTGCCTCGGACATGAAACGCATCTCCGGGGCGAAAATCGTTCCCTTGGAGGTGTTTCGGGCGTGGTGGAGGGAGACAGTGACGGCTTTCTCGCAGAAGCTTGTGCATTTCAGCAGCGCTTTTGTCTGGGCACGGGTCTTCGTTTTCACGATGAGCGAGCCATTTGCCGGTGTTTCGATGTCCAGAAGCCCAGTGCCGCAGATCTTCTGGAGATATTTTGTCGGCCAGAAAACGTTAACTTTTCGAAAAGATACACCTTCATCCTTGGGATTTAGCACTAGAAACGATCCGGACGAGTCGAGGTACGGTTCAGGACATTCATCAGAGGGGCCAGCGGTGGTCGAAGACGAGCGAAGGTCGGTACCGGGAGCGGAGGCTTGGGTCGAGCGAGGGTCATTGCCGGGGGCGGAGGCCTGGGACGAGCGAGGGTCAGAGCCGGGGGCAGAGGTCACGGACGAGCGAGGGTGGGTGCCGGGGGCAGAGGTCTGGGACGAGCGAGGATCAATGGCCGTGGAGTCAGAGTCCATAGGGAGATCAGGAGAGGTCAGGTTCGGGTCAGAGTCAGAGTCCGAGGCATCTTGTTTCCGGCGCTTTTTCCCCACCATGGGGAAGAAGCAAGCAACGGAGCCGGAGAACAATCAACCGAGTGAGAACGAAACCTAACGCAAAGAAAACTAAGCAACGACAACGACGATGGAAACGAGCGAAAATGTGGAAACCGTACCAAGAATCGGCGAAAGTGCGTGAACGCGTGTTCGATGATTCTGTCTGTGTGTGAACCAGAGATGGGGGGTGTATGCTTTTAAGGAAATTGCGGATCATTATTTACGTAACAGAAGTCCAGTTTTTGTCTGCTTCATTGATGCTCGGAAGGCGTTTGATCGTGTGAATCACTGGACATTGTTTGACAAGCTTTTACGCAGAGGAAAGGACACTAGCATTGTGCAGCTTCTTGTAACATGGTATGAATCGCAAAAAAAATTATGTGCTATGGGGTAACTATCTCACGGAAGGCTTCTCAGTGACAAATGGAGTTAGGCCGGGTGGAATCTTGTCCGCATATTTGTTCAATGCTTACACTGATGGACTTTCGGAAAGTTTAGATATGAGTGGGGTAGGATGTCGATATTTGGGTAGTGTTAACCATCTTTGCTATGCAGACGATATGGTTTTGCTTTCACCGACGCCGCAATGCTTACACAAGATGCTTGATATTTGTGCAGAGTATGCAGGCATTCATGATATATTATTTAATACCAAAAAGACAGTTAGCATGGCTATCCTTCCTAACTTATTTAAGCATATGGTCCTGCCTGATATTGTCTTATGTGGTAATGTGCTATCTTATGTTGATAGCTACAAATACCTTGGTTTTCATATTTAGAACACTTCTTCAAAATCAGATGATCTTGAATTGCGACATCAGTATCGCCTCATGTGATGTCGTGCAAACTCACTTATTAGGAAGTTCGCATTGTGTTCGTATTCTGTAAAAAGATATTTGTATAGTACGTATTGCTCTAATATTAGTGGTGTACATCTGTATCACTCTCATCGTGCTTTTGTGTTACGAAAATTCATAGTTTGTTTCAGCAATGCTGCTAGAATGCTTTTTGGATAAGCTCGTTATTGTAGTGCATCCAATATGTTTGTGCAAGGGCGAATTGATAGCTTT
>JAXIVJ010019071.1:0-20980 GCA_036785665.1 Chirona hameri | reverse complement strand
CTGCCTTACGAAGTCGGGATGTAATAAGAGTACTTCTGCTACTTCCTCTCCGTTTTGTACTCTCTGCCTGAAGCTGTTGCTGCAGATCAGGGTTTATCTCTCTCTTATCTTGTTTATGAAGGTTGCAAATCTGTTGGTATAACAGATCAACTTCAGCGCGTTTTAACTGTTGATTATGTTTTGGACGGAAGTGGCAATTCAGGCCAAGGTTTAACAACTCTTTTTGGTCTGGTGTGAGGTCATGAGTAAACAAATTGATAAAACAATCATGATGGTTCGGAAGGGTTACAACGCCATCATACAGTGCTGCAAGTTTCCTTTGTACCCTTGTTCTCACCTTTTGTTCATGAACAGTAGTCAGTGCACGAATACTTTCAGACAATTGTTCCTTTAAGGCGCCATCAATATCTAGGTGATCAAATTCAGCGGCCGCCTGTTTTAACTCTTCCTTTAAGCTGCTTGTCGCTTCCTCCTTGTGTTTGGTCTCTTCAAGTAAAAGCTGTTTCCGATAATCAAAAGTTATCTTCTTGTGCTGCACTGCTCTGTCGTATAGTTTAAAGTTTGTGTACCGGGGGAGCAGATTCTCCTTTATACAGAACTTGTTGTATATCACAGCATATTCACTGTTGATCAGCTTCTTATTCAGTCTTGTACCCCTCGGCGTTCTCTTCGCCGAGGCGTACATGTCGCACACCGAGACACGTGCCTTGGCGAAAGTGAACCCGCGTCCCTTCACTTATTGTCGCTATATTGACGACATCTTTGTTGATGTACGTGATGATGAGCAGCTTCAACAACTGAAACAAGAACTGGAAGATGCGTCCATTCTCAGCTTCACCATAGAGAAGAGCGTGGACAATAAGTTGCCATTTTTTAGACGTTTCTGTTGACGCTTCGACCGGACAGTTTGTAACCGAAGTCTACCGAAAACCAACCAACTCTGGACACTGCCTCAACGGGAACAGCGAGTGCCCTGACAGGTACAAGCGGAGCGTTGCACGAGCGTACGTTCACAGGGCGTTCAAACACTGCTCTACGTGGCCAAGAATTCACCAGGAGCTTCAGCGCGTACGCCAACTTCTCGCTGATAATGACCATAGTGCCAGTATGATCGAGCAAGAGATCCGACTCAAAATGCAGCAACATGCACAACCTCGTCAGAACGATAGAGCGCCGCCGTCAGGAAGAGAGTTCTCAATTTTCTACGAGAGTCAAATGACGACAGCCTACAAAAAGGAGGAGGAAATCATCCGGGGCATAGTCGCAAAAAACTGCAAACCTGTACAAGATCAAGACAACATCAAACTCGTCATCTATTACCGAAGCCCTAAGGTTACCAGCCTGGTTATGAAGAATAACCTATCCCAAGATCAATCCCTCATGAAGAAAACCAATGTAGTGTACCAAATACGCTGTACTACCGGCGACTGTGCGCGCCGTCCAAGTACCTACATCGGTCACACCACGACTACCCTATCCAGGCGCATTACTATGCATATGCAAGACGGAGGCCCCAAGCGTCACCATGAGGCCCATGAGACCCCACTAACCAGACAGCTGCTAATCGACAACACGACCATCCTCGCGCGGTGCCAAAACAGGAGGAAACTACAGATGTTAGAAGCGGTCTACATCCGGGACGCTGATCCAGTCATAAACCGCCAAGTGAACGCCAGGGTTCACTTGGCGTTCCAGGGTTGCACTTCACAGCTCCTCTTGTTCGATGGCCCCCCGCCGGTAGCTAGATTATGATATAAGTTAGGTATATGTGACAATTTTCACCGAAGAGGCTCCCGGAGGATCTCTGAACGTGTAATTTCGCCTTGTCATTTTAAACCAGCTCAGCCAAGTTCTATCTATCAGCTCGCCCCGTTTATGTGTTATAACGTAATCGTCATGCATAAACGTTTAAAATGTAGTGTATATAGGTAATTATAGATGCATATTTGTTTTTATTTTTATTATTCACAGCCTGATGATGTCCAATGTTGGATGAAACGTCGCGAATAGGTGATTTAATACATGAACTAAATGAAGGAAAAAGAAAGACTGTCCGCACAATCGAAAGACTGAATAAGAAGCTGATCAACAGTGAATATGCTGTGATATACAACAAGTTCTGTATAAAGAAGAATCTGCTCCCCCGGTACACAAACTTTAAATAATATATATATATATATATATATATATATATATATATATATATATATATATATATATATATATATATATATATATATATATATATATATATATATATATATATATATATATATATATATATATATATATATATATATATATATATATATATATATAAATATATATATATATATATATATATATATAAATATATATATATATATATATATATAAATATATATATATATATATATATATAAATATATAAATATATAAATATATAAATATATATATATATATATATAAATATATAAATATATATATATATATATATATATATATATATATATATATATATATATATATATATATATATATATATATATATATATATATATATATATATATATATATATATATATATATATATATATATATATATATATATATATATATATATATATATATATATATATATATATATATATATATATATATATATATATATATATATATATATATATATATATATATATATATATATATATATATATATATATATATATATATATATATATATATATATATATATATATATATATATATATATATATATATATATATATATATATATATATATATATATATATATATATATATATATATATATATATATATATATATATATATATATATATATATATATATATATATATATATATATATATATATATATATATATATATATATATATATATATATATATATATATATATATATATATATATATATATATATATATATATATATATATATATATATATATATATATATATATATATATATATATATATATATATATATATATATATATATATATATATATATATATATATATATATATATATATATATATATATATATATATATGTAGTGTCGCCGTCTCACAGCACTACTGGAGTTCTCAGTCTCGGCGTCTCGTCCACTTCAAAGAGGTAAGTGCGTCTTGATATGCATTTAACAATTTGGAACAGAACAATAACAAAATGAACAATACAGCTGATCAGATTCAAGCGTGACCGTCCGATCCCCTGCTCGGCTGCCCGCCGCGGCTCGACTCCCCGCCCGGCCGCCAGGTCACGGTGCTGACGTCATACGCCCGGAGGCCACGGTCGGTCCACCGCCGGCCGCCGCCCAGCGCCGCCGATCGGATCACGGTACAGTACATCACATTAGTACACCACATTTATTCCCCTCCTTTTAGGAAAACCCAAACGGTCAGGAGACTGCACCATCCGCCCAGACCGTGTCGCCACCGTAGTCTTCGCATCAGTCCGCGCGCCGGACGCACCACCAGAACGCACAGGTGCAGCCGCTCCAGTCTCGCCACCATCGGAGGCAACTGCTTCTCGACGTGCCTCCACGTCCTCCGTGTCGCTGGCACCCGAGTCACCAGGATCGTCGGATCCGCCGCAGTCTCCACCGCCCGCGTCGGTCGCGACGCTCTCCGCGACAGAGTCCCTGTCGCTCGAGCTGGAGTCGTCTGCGTCAGCCCCAGAGTAGCGAGCAGTCGGACCGACCGCCTCAGCCGCTCCAGCATCAGGAACGTCTGGAGCGCTGGCGAGTCGTTCGGCGTGCACCCGCGTCCCGTCGTCCAGTCGGTACGTCGCCGCGCCGGTCTGCTTCACGATGCGACGAGGCTGTGAAAAACGCGGCCGTCCCTTGCGGGGACGGGGCATCAGTTTACAGCGTACCCAATCACCAGGGCCAAACTGCGGTACACGAACACCGTTACGTTTGTCCCACCACGCCTTCTGCTTCTGCTGCTGACGTCCAACACGGCCCCTCACAGTCGCGTCATCAGTACGTCCCACATGTGCAGAAGCTGCGTCCAACTTGGTACGAAGCACACGTCCATGCAACAATTCAGAAGGGCTTTTACCGGTAGTAGCGTGCGGCGTAGCCCTGTAGTTCATGAGGTAGTTACGGATGAACGTTGTCCGGTCCTCCCCCGCAGCATCAGCCATCTGCAGCGCCGACTTGATGCAGCGATTCACACGCTCCACCGCTCCAGATCCTGCCGGGTGATAGGGAGAGACCAGGATGTGCTCAATGCCGACACTCCTCAGGTACTCCTCGAACTTTCTGGAGGTGAAGTGGGTGCCATTATCAGACACCAGCTGGCGTGGGTAGCCTTCACGGGAAGCCACAGCGGACAGAAATTCCACGACTGCATCAGATGACGGCTCACGGACGAAGGCCATCTCCACCCACTTCGAGTAATAATCTACCAACACGATAGCATATCGCTGCTGCGCCGGTCCCTGCATCGGCCCAATGAAGTCAATGCCCAACTTGTCCCAGGGCGCCTCAGGGAACGGAACAGGACACAGTGGTGCCTTACGTGTCTTTGCTGACTTGTCTGACGTCATACATATGTCACAGGTTTTCACGGCTGACTCAACCATAGCATCCATGCCCGGCCACCAATAGGATCCCCTCAAACGCTGCTTCGTACGCACCATGCCCTGGTGCCCATCGTGAGCATGCGTCACTAACCTTGCTTGCAGCCTGGCAGGTACTACGATCCTCCCACCTCTCAGAACCAGTCCATCCAGCAGAATCAGCTCCTCCCGGAACCGGTAGAACGGCTTCAGGTCCTCCGGTACGTCAGCGAGTCGGCGAGGCCACCTCTGCGGGATCTGGTCAGACAGGCGCATCAAAACTGGATCACCTACAACAGCATCAGCCAGCTCAGTGCGACTGACAGCATCCACGTCAGTCGTCACAGCCGCCACGAGCTGAGACTCGTCCTCCACATGCTGTTCAGGACCTGGCAAACGAGACAGACCATCAGCTGGGTTAGAGCCACCCTTCACATGCTCAACAGTGAACGAGTAGGTCATCAACCTCGCCGCCCACCTCGACAGTCTCATGCCAGCCCTGCCTATTCCACTTGCAGTCAAGAGAGTGCGAAGAGCAGCATGGTCAGTTCGGATCACGAACTCGCGACCCCAGAGGTAGCGGTGCCATTTCTCGCAAGCCCAAACGCAAGCGAGAGCCTCTCGTTCAGTGACGCTGTAGCGACGTTGGGCTGGAGCCAGGGTACACGAGGCGAAAGCGACAACTCTCTCACCTTCAGGATGCAGTTGCGTCAAAACCGCACCGATGCCGACGTCGCTGGCGTCGGTGGTGACTCACGTCTCCAGCGCTGGGTCGAAGATGGCGAGCAGGCCGGAGTTCAGAATAGCATCTCTGACGTCATCCAGAGCGGCCGCCATCTCCTTCGTCCACTTGAACGCCGGCGCGTCCTTCCGCAGCTGACGGCGCAGAGGCTCCACACGGCTGCTGAAGTCCTTCACGAACTTCGAGTAGAAGCCGAGTGTTCCCAACACCGCCTGTAGCTTCTTCTTCGTCGAGGGCTGCTGCATGTCCTTCAGGCCCTGCACCCGGTCCTGTGAGACAGACACACCTCTCGCCGAGATAGTGAAACCCAAGAACTGGACAGAAGACACTCGGATCTTACACTTGTCCCAGTTCAGAGTCACATTCCTCTCGTGCATCCGTCGGACCACCTGCTGCAGCCTGTCGTCATGCTCTGCCTCAGTGCTACCCCAGATAATCACATCATCAAGGTACACTTGCACACCCTCCAGGCCAGCAAGAATGCTCTCCATCATCTTTTGAAAACACTGAGGAAGCGGTTTGAGGCCAAACGGACAGCGAATGTACCTCCACATCTGACCTTCGTGAAGAAACGCCGTCAGGTCTCTGGAGTCTTCGTGCAGCGTCAGCTGATGGTACGCAGAGCGCAGGTCAAGCGTCGACATCACAGCTGCTCCCTGAAGACGGTCGATCATCTCCTGCATATCAGGGATCGGATAACCGTTAGACACAACAGCCCGGTTACACTCTGTCAGATCCAAACAGACCCGTAACTTGCCCGTCTTCTTGCGGACAGCCACGACGGGTGACAGCCAGGGCGAAGCATGAGTCTCCACCCGCTCGATGACTCCCTGCGCCTCGAGCTCCAGCAGGTGCTGCGTCACCTCCTCCCGCACCGAGTACGGCAACGACCTGAGCTTGCTCCTCAATGGCGTCACGTCCGGCTTCAGCTGCACCTTGTGCACAAAACCGCTGATGGCAGGCAGAGGCTTGACATGGTCAACCAAACAGACAGTGGTACCATTCTTCACAGCAATGTGCAACATCCTCTGCAGATCTCTGCCCAACAGAGCCATACTCGCTTCGGCAACATACACATCAGCTTGGGCAGTCTGACCAGACAATGACGTCACCGGAACAGTGATCACACCTCGAACATTGACAGCCTTCCCTCCGTAGGCACTGAGCCTCACCTTCGCTTGGCTGAGCTTGAAGTGCGACAGCTTGCTCCGGTACAGGTCCGCAGGTATCACGCTGACGGCTGCTCCCGTGTCGACCATCATGGTCACCGGCTGGCCGCCGATCTGCACCTCGTACCAGGGACAGTCAGCTGGAGCCTGCTGCTGAAGAGACAAGACCTGCACAACATTCATGTTCTTCTTAACAGTCTTTGGCTCCCCAGCCGTACAGCACTTGCGAAAATGTCCCACACCTTGACACAGGTTACAACGCTTATCTCGAGCAGGACATTGAGCATCACGAGCCCAGTGACCCTCACGACCACAGGCATAACACTTCCCAGCTCGGTTACTGGACACGCCGCGCGCGCCTCGTCCCACCTTAGCTGGAGTCTTATTGGTGTAGGCCACTTCAACAACTGGAGTTGGTCCGGCGACAGCCGTCGAGCAGGTCTCCGTCAGGACGCCCCTCCGCTGTGATCCACGGTCTGCAGCCTCAGCGATGGCCTCCAACTTCTTCAGCGTCAGGCCGTCCTTCATGATCAGCTTATCTCTCAGCTGCTCTGAAACACATCCTTCCACGAACTGGTCACGAATCATATCGTCTCGCAGTGGGCCAAATGCGCACTTAACAGCAGCCTCCTTCAGGTTCGCCAGATATATCAATGATGACTGACCAGGCGCTTGAGTGCATCGTCGGAACCGGACACGCTCAGTCCGCACATCCGAATCCAGAACAAACAGTTTGCACAGCGTGTGTACCGTCAAGTCATACACAGACTGTGATCGAGATGCAGACTCATCCTCCCCTCCCTGAACCTCAGACTTGGCCACTGTCTCCGTGTCCAGTGCACGGAACAGACGTCGCGCCTCGGCGCCCACACAATGCAACAGCAGAGCCCTCCTCCTAGTATCAGGCCAGACATCCCATTCAGAAGCCTCTCCATACAGCACGAAGTCGGCATACCAATCCTGCCATAACCGCTTCGGCTTCTGACCTGGATTCTGCCAGTACTCACTCGGAGGAGTCGCCGAAAATGCTGCCATCCTCGTCGCCAGAAAATGTAGTGTCGCCGTCTCACAGCACTACTGGAGTTCTCAGTCTCGGCGTTTCGTCCACTTCAAAGAGGTAAGTGCGTCTTGATATGCATTTAACAATTTGGAACAGAACAATAACAAAATGAACAATACAGCTGATCAGATTCAAGCGTGACCGTCCGATCCCCTGCTCGGCTGCCCGCCGCGGCTCGACTCCCCGCCCGGCGCCGCGCCCGGCCGCCAGGTCACGGTGCTGACGTCATACGCCCGGAGGCCACGGTCGGTCCACCGCCGGCCGCCGCCCAGCGCCGCCGATCGGATCACGGTACAGTACATCACATTAGTACACCACAATATATATAATGTAATATGTGTGTGATAAGCCGTAATATAGGAGTTATTGGAATATCCAAGCTTTATTTATCCTCACAGCAACTTCTATTGCAGTACAATGCATTAATTCCGCCCCAACTAAATTATTGTGCAGTGATCTGGATTATGGGGTAGGGATTATGAAACTAACATTCAAAAGCTTTTGATAGTGCAGAAACGAGCGATTTGTTCGCCACTGTAGCTCAGTGGGAGAGCGCTGGGCTTCTGACCTTTCCAGTTTCCTGGTAGTGGCAACCCGAGTTTGAGTCAAATGGAAAGCCTACATTGTCAAAGCCTTGTAGGTACCCCTCTCATACGTTACTAGCATACACTGAAAAACAATGATAACTTTGACTGGTCTTCTTTCAAGATCCTCACCGACGCTCCACCGGTAGACCACCTCTACCACCACAGGACCCTCTAAAGGCCAGCAGTGGTCCATCTGCAGATCAGCAGGGCCCTTTAAAGGCCGACAGAGAGCCCTCTGCACTCACTCTACAGATTGGCAGGGCCCTCTAAAGGCCAGCGGATGGCCCTCTACAGATTGGCTGGGACACTTTGCAGATCGACAGGGCCTCTAAAATCTGGAAGAGGGCCCTTTACAGGTCGGCAGGGCCCTAAAAATGCTGATAGAGACCCTCTACAGATTAGCAGGGCGAACTGCAGATCGGCAGCGTGCTCTAAGGACCAGCCGAAGGCCCTCTCCAGATCGGCAGGGACCCTCTACAGATCGGCAGGGCCCTAAAAAGGCCGACAGAGGGCCCTATACAACCGGAAGGGGCCCTCTAAATGCCGATAGTGGGCCCTCTGCAGATCGCAGGGCCCATTTAACAGCTGGTAGCGGGCCCTATCCACATTGGCTGGGGCCCCTTTCTACGTATTTACATATACATGCCTTTAACAGACTACGCAATTGCTGTTACTTATTCGTGTTACGATTTTGCTGGGTTCGTGGGCGTTCTTTTATGCGACGTAAGACGTCTTGCCGGCGCCTGACACACCATCCAAAACATTGGGCCCTCGCTCGGTCGCCAGAGGGGCTCGCCTAGCCTGCAGGGGGGGGGGGGGAGTATGGCCCCCTGGCCCCTCTGCCTACGCCCTTGATGCCAGTATGGATATATTATACCTTTTAGTGAACATGATATCACTGAAATTTTCTTCTTCCGTGGCTGCCAATTGACTCAAACTTTGTGTTCATCTAATTGCACTGCATTATAACCAGAGCAAATGTTTCCCTCCACACTTCTCTTCACACATACCTGCAGCTCAGTACACCAGACAGGATGTCTTGAGGGTCACCAGCAGGTGCATGGTATCCATATTGTCCATGTCCTCCCCAGCATCTGAGCTCGGAAGGAAGATGATGGCTGTGGCTAGGCTGTGGACAAATATGTGCATAGTCAAACACACATTTTAAAACAGTAATTATTTGTTTTTGTTAGATTCTGACATCATTGGCGGATCCAGGGGGGGGGGCATCAGGTGCCGATGCCCCCCCCCCCTCCCCGCAGGAATCTGGGGGGGGCATTCAATACAAGTATGCCCCTCCCCCACGCGTTCTCAATGTATCGTAAAATCGTAAAAATTGTCTTTGCAGCAGTCAAAATCCAGCTATCCACAGTCAAGAACAGGAAAATTTCGCGCCACTTGGCGGCATGACACAACTTTCGAAATTGCTTATACAAATTTCGAAAATTGTTTTTTTTTTTTGTCTGGCAGAGGCTCTCTTTGGCGGTAATCGCTGACACTTGCGGATACAAGGGGGGGGGGGCATCAGGGGCAAATTCCCCCCCCAGGAATCTGAGAGGGGCATTCAATACAATTGTGCCCCCCCCCCCTGCGCGTTCCCTGCACTGACCGTGAAAAACAATGATCTTAGGAGAAAACTTTATCAAAACGGATTTTTTTCTTTCTTCTCTCCGGCGACTGAATTTGAAGTTTGTATTCATCCCTTTCTTTCAATGATAGACAAAACAGCGCACCTGATGCAATTCAAGCAGGCCGGTGACTCTTTACCCGCGCCCAGCTGGGAGGGGGGGGGGGGCAGAATCTGCGACCCTCCCGGGTTTTCTCAATAACATGAAAACCATGATAGATAGCAATGTCAAACCTTCCGTACCTTATGCAGAATCAATTCTACGTCTTCTCACCAAATTCCAATGAAATTGATATGTTATGTTGGGAGATAATGACATTTGAATGACGCCATGTCATGCCATTTTTGGTGGAAGAATGTTTTAACAATCGTAGAAAATAGATTTTGGCAGCAAATTGAAAAATAACAACAAAAGTAAGGAAATTACATTTTCTTCGAAATGGCTATCTTTGATTTGCGAAATTTTTTGTTTTTCACCCCAAAATAAAAACTGTTTTTTTTTCGGGAGAAAAAAATCCACAATATCATTTTTTTTATTTATTTGAAAAGTGAATTTTTTTAAGCTCGAATACCAAAATAAGGCGACCGGCCCAAATCAGCGGAGGGAAAAAATGGGGGAAACTTTTTGCCACAAAAGATGCCCCCACGGAGAGAGGCTGGATCCGCCAGTGTGTGACATGACATTATTTACATATGCAACATTAACATAACATTAGTGGTGTTGGTGAATGGTGTCATGGTGTTTTGATAACATAACCCCATATCACTTTCTTCTGTGACGTCACATGGATTCGATTTTTTTTGTCTTTGTCAACGAACGGAAAAACGGTTATTTTCCTCAAGTCTTTCTTGAAGAAAAAAATCACTTTCAAAGTAGGAACCAGAGACACTTTTTGGAAGTTTTAACCATGAAGGAAGCAGATCAATACCGAAGCCAATTCTAACGCTACGTGACGTCACGGCTGCCCATGGTGGGCCATTCGTCATTCCCGGAAAACGCCTTCCGCTGCATTTGTTTGGTGAGTTGCTTTGCACTGAATATGTATTTGTTTGTTCTCGACAAGATTATCCCATTGCCATAGGTGGGCACAGGTCCGTTACTCCGTTACTCGCTCGGTCGCGGCGGCCACGCCCCCCCAAAAAAAACGCCTGAAATCGGCACAAAATTTAGACATTTCCTGATATAGAAGACAATCTAAACAACTTTTAATATGGAAAGTTTGTTTTAAATCAGCTATCAATGTATGAGCAAGCGATATCCGATGAGTGTTCTGAATTGTGTGACAATTTTTGGAATTTTCCCACCCCTCCTTTAAAAAAAACACTTGTGGTCCCCCGCCCCTCCCCTAAACCACCGTTCTAGATCTGCCAATGGCTACACATGAAGATGGTGGTTTCTGAATAATTGTACTCCAGAACCATGTGACATTGCATCGTCTACTGATATTTGTTGCACCTATTGTTACAAGGATGCAAGAATAACAAGATGCTTCCACATTCAATGATGACATCACTTGCCACTAGCGGATCCAGGGGGGGGGGGGGGGGGGCATGGCGGCCATGGCCCCCAAACCGCCGGAAATCGGCAAAAAATTGACACATTTTCTGATATAGAAGAAAATCTAAGCAACTTGTACTAGGAGAAGTAGTTTTTAAAAAAAAAACCGCTATCAATGCATAAACAAGCGAAATCCGATGAGTTTTCAAAATTGTGGGATAATTTTTGGAATTTGCCCCCAAACCAATTGTGTGACATTTTGTTGGGGAATTTGCCCACCCCTCCTTTAAAAAAAAACACTTGTGGTGCCCAGCCCCTCCACCTAAACTACCGTTATGGATCTGCCAATGGCTACACATGAAGATGGTGGTTGGAAGATGGTGTCACCTGAACAAACAAATAAGATCCAAACCAGATCTTAGTGTGTACCATAGCAACTGCGGCTCCCTGTACATCTCATTGGTCCTGAAGTGTCAAGATCCTAGGCATCCAGGTCCTATTAGGATCCAAGAACCGCCTCCCGCTGGAGATCCCTGGGGGCTTTTAAGCGTGCAGTGTCCGAATTTTTAGTTGTGTGAAGCGAGGAAAATGAGTGTGTGACTGCGTGTGTGTGTGTGTTTTATTTTCTATAGCCAGTGTGTACTTTTATATTCATCTGATCTTATTGTGTGTTGTATACCAAGTGTCTTTTAACATGTCTCCCTTCTTAACCCCGACCCGACACTCGGAATAACCATTTTAAAATGGAGAGCGTTTTAATTGTGTAATACAATACAATACAATACAATACAATACATCCTGGTTGTACTTGCCAGGTGCTCCTGTTTCATGTAAATGTACTTTCAAAGAAAGATAATAGCAGTCTTAGTAGGTACAGGGACCTGCAGTTGAGTTGCTACGGTACAAACTATGGTCCGGCTTATCTTCTCCTCTAGCGTACGTTTGACTGTGAATTAAGAAGCAACAATACATGCATTCAAACCACATTACTGAGAGCTTCAAAATGACATATTGATGCATTGGCTCACCCATGTCCTTATCTATTGGCAGATTTTAAGCAAAAAAACATTTTCCTCCGCAAAGAGCTAAAAATGTATTTTTGCTTAAAATCAGCCAATGGATATGGTGAGCCAATGCATCAATATATAATTTTGAAGCTCTCAGTAATGCAGTTTAAATGCATTTATTGTTGTTTCTAAATTCGCAGACAATCACATGCTAGGGGAGAAGATAAACCAGATCTTAGTGTGTACCATAGCAACTGCGGATCCCTGTACATCTCATTGGTCCAGACGTGTCAAGATCCTAGGTATCCAGGTCCTATTAGGATCCAAGATCCTAGAAGGTAATGCTAGCATTGCTCTCATTTGTCCAGAACCAAAAAAAATAATGGTGTTTCTATATTATTTGTGGAATATTTAATGATGCCTTGATTCCATTACATAAAATAGGCAAACATCAATTGTCCAAAACTAATTTGCAGTACCCAGGAAAGCAGCAAGTGACATTGGCGTATCCAGAACGGTGGTTTGTGGGGGGGGAGGGGCATAGGTGGTTTGTGGGAAAATTCCAAAAATTATCACACAATTTTGAAAACTCATCGGATTTCACCTGCATTGATAGCGGATTAAAAAAAAAACTACTTCCCTTAGTACAAGTTGCTTTGATTTTCTTCTATATCAGAAAATGTGTCAATTTGTTGCCGATTTCCGGCGGCTTGGGGGGGGGGCATGGCCGCCATGCCCCCCAACCTGGATCCGCTAGTGGCAAGTGATGTCATCATTGAATGTGGAAACATCTTGTTATTCTTGCATCCTTGTAACAATAGGTGCAACAAATATCAGTAGACGATGCAATGTCACATGGTTCTGGAGTACAATTATTCAGAAACCACCATCTTCATGTGTAGCCATTGGCAGATCCAGAACGGTGGTTTAGGGGAGGGGCGGGGGACCACAAGTGTTTTTTTGAAGGAGGGCCGGGCAAATTCCAAAAATTGTCATACAATTCAGAACACTCCTGGGATATCGCTTGCTTATGCATTGATAGCTGAGTTAAAACAAACTTTCCATAGTAAAAGTTGCTTAGATTGTCTTCTATATCAGGAAATGTCTAAATTTTGTGCCGATTTCAGGCGTTTTTTTTTTGGGGGGGGTATGACCGCGGCGACCGAACGAGTAACGGAGTAACGGACCTGTGCCCACCTATGGCAATGGGATAATCTTGTCGAGAACAAACAAATACATAATCAGTGCAAAGCAACTCACCAAACAAATGCAGCTGAAGGCGTTTTCCGGGATTGACGGATGGCCCACCATGGGCAGCCGTGACGTCACGTAGCGTTAGAATTGGCTTCGGGATTGGTCTGCTTCCTTCATGGTTAAAACTTCCAAAAAGTGTTTCTGGTTCCTACTTTGAAAGTAAATTTGTTCTTCAGGAAAGACTTGAGGAAAATAACCGTTTTTCCGTTCGTTGACACGGAAAAAAAATCGAACCCTTGTGACGTCACAGAAGAAAGTGATATGGGGTTATGTTATCAAAACACCAAAAGTTTCCCCCATTTTTTCCCTCCGCGGATTTGGGCCAGTCACCTTATTTTGGTATTCGAGCTTAAGAAATTCACTTTTCAAATTCACAACAACAAAAATATGATTTTGTGGATTTTCCCCGAAAAAAACAGTTTTTATTTTGGGGTGAAAAACACAAAATTTCGAAAATCGAAGATAGCCATTTCGAAGAAAATGTAATTTCCTTACTTTTGTTGTTATTTTTTAACTTGCTTCCCAACTCTATTTTTTACGATTGTTAAAACATTATCATTCTTCCACCAAAAATGGCATGACATGGCGTCATCAAAACGTCATTATCTCCCAACATACTATATCAATTTCATTGGAATTTGGTGGGAAGACGTAGAAATGATTCTGCATAAGGTACGGAAGGTTTGACATTGCTATCTATGATAGTTTTCAAGTTATTGAGGAAACCCGGGAGGGGGCAGATTCTGCCCCCCCCCCCCCAGCTGGGCGCGGGTAAAGTGTCACCGAGGCTGCTTGAATTGCATCAGGTGCGCTGTTTTGTCTATCATTGAAAGAAAGGGATGAATACAAACTTCAAATTCAATCACTGGAGAGAAGAAAAAACTTTCGTTTTCATGAATTTTTCTCCTAAGATCTTAGTTTATCACGTTCAGTGCAGGGAACGCGCGGGGGGGCATAATTGTATTGAATGCCCCTCTCAGATTCCTGAGGGGGAGGGGGGGGGGGGAATTTTCCCCTGATCCCCCCCCCTCTTGTATCCGCAAGTGTCAGCGATTACCGCCAAAGAGAGCCTCTGCCAGACAAAAAAAAAACATTTTCCAAATTTGTATAAGCAATTTCGAAAGTTGTGTCATGCCGCCAAGCGGCGATAAATTTTCCGGTTTTTGACTGTGGATAGCTGGATTTTGACTGCTGCATGATGTATGTGGCTAGGCTGTGGAAAAATATGTGCATAGTCAAACACACATTTTAAAACAGTCATTATTTGTTTTTGTTAGATTCTGACATCACTGGCGGATCCAGGGGGGGGGGGGGCATCAGGTGCCGATTCCCCCCCCCCCCCCCTCCCCCCGCAGGAATCTGGGGGTGGGGCATTCAATACAAGTATGCCCCCCACGCGTTCTCAATGTATTGTAAAATCGTAAACAAATGCTTTAATTCATAATATAAGACTAGCTGGCCTGAAGTTTATATGGCCATATATTTATATAGCCATTTATTCATATAGCCAGCTAATTTGTATAGCCAGCCAATACGTTCGATGCCCCTTAACCCTATTTGTAACAGGGGGAGGGGGGGGGGGCGGATTCCGCCCACCCCCTCATGTTTTTCGCAGATATCTCCAGAACGGCTGGGAGCAGGCCCATGAAATTTTGGGACTTTTCATAGAATTGAATACCGCATTTGGAGTCCAAATTTTGAGTTCTTAACCTGAACAGGGGCGGTTCCAGGGCACAGTTTTGGGTGGGTTCGGAGGCGACATTTGGCGATAATTCGGAAATGCGATCTTCACGGTTTCTTCCTAACTGCCTCAAGTATGAAGGGGTTACATGGGTTTACGGTGATTGCAACAAGTGCAAATTAGTTGATGTTAAAGAAATATCATACAAATTGCATGGCAGAGGCGGTTTCAGGGGCTTGAGAAGGGGGGTTTCCAGGAAGTATTCAATGTTTGGCGGGAAGCCAATATAGCAATGTAAGGGGCATTTATAGCTATCAAGATGTAAAAGACAGCTTCTGCTTCCATTATTTGCATAATTTATTACATATAGAGTTTCAGGGGCGTGTTCAGGCACATGAAAAGGGGGGTGACTGGAATGGTGATGACGATATGCCACCGATAACGGCGCAATAGATAGTTACCTTATAATGATATATGCACATATGAGGCTAGAAAAGGGAATTAAGTTATTTTTTGCAGAGGCGCGCTCAGGAATGGAAGAAAGGGGGTCATATTATTGCAAGGAAACTAAGAGGCATGGGCATACAATGACATAACATACTGCTGTTTTCGGATGAAAGACGCAACACAAGGTACTCTACGAACGATTATAAGATAATAGGCGAGTCCAGGTAGGGTGAAAAGGGGGGTAAGCAATGTTAATTGAAGTTGTAAGTGAAATAGTCACTGTTGACTAGTTAGTATCATAATAGCGGATAATATACTTATCAAAAGGTCTTGCGCCGCCCCAGTTTGTAACCTGGATACGCCTATGATGAAGTACAACATGCAAAAAGGAACTATCTACGATCAGTAACACATTTATAGTGCTGGGTAGCAACTTGTCTGCGGTTAATATTGTTTTCCAATTTGACCTCCCTTTTTCACTAACCTGGTACCGCCTATGGCAAAAATATATTATGTTATAACTGTTGTGTCTGATGTCACAATCACATACCATTTCATTTATCAAAAAACAACATCAAAAATTTATTGTATTACGAATTTACTTCACCCCCATATTGAGTGACCTGCACACGCCTATGATTTGTGAATTTTCAAATGTTACCGTCATATATCAATTTCCAATTCAATCTCTATCGATTCCTATTAGTTGTGTTCAAATCGGTTCATAAACATGACAGCCATGTTGGATCAAAAATACCACTAAAATTTGTAGTTTTTGCCCCCCTGTTGCCCCCCTATCAAAAATTTAGATTTTTTTTTATTATTTAGAAATGAAGATCGTGTTGAGGGAAACCAAACACCGTCTCATTTTTGAAAATCTGACGGGTAGATCTCGAGATCTCCGGGGGGGGGGGGGCGGAATCCGCCCCCCCCCCTGTTACAAATAGGGGTAGCCAGGAGCCTGTTACAAATAGGGTTAACCGGTCCGATTTAGGTATTTACTTTAATAAAATCATATATTTATAAAGCCAGTTAATTTATATAACCAGCCAATTCGTTCGCTGCCCATTTCCCGGTCCGATTTATATGTTATGGAAGCGATTTGGACAGAACTGCAAGGCAAACTTAAGACATAAACACAACGGCGGACACATTACGGCATACAACTTGACACGTACTGAGCAAAACCATTTTCTTTTTGTTCCTCGTTGTTCTCCCAAGTCCCATGCTGTTCACAGTATCTGCACGGTTTAGCCGTTTAATTGCCGGAAATATGTCATCCGGCTTCAATAAAAATCTCCCGGCGGAGGTCCCACGTCCAGCCAGTCATGCGTTCATTGTTGAACTCAGCGCATGCAGTCCATTAGCGCCTCTGCCGGCTGCGGCTGAACTACGGGCCGGTCACACGCCGATCCCGCAGACCATTGAGGCAGCGTTATTAGCGTCACGAATTATTCACGTTTGTCATCATAAGTTATCTATTAGCTAGAAGCGAAATATTTTGGGTGGATAGTGGTCAGTAAAGACTGACTGACTTATGTGCAGTTTTACGCTACCCGGTGACAATTATAAGGCTATCAAGGGTGTATAGTTTTTTTTTGGGTGAAAACTCGGCTTGGTTTTATCCTTTACGGTGTTGAGAAGAATAGAATGGTAAACAAAATATTGTAAAAATATTGCAACGCCTGCACAAGCTTGCTACCACTCGCTTAACGTAAGTCAATGGGCCCGCTACCGGCCCGCTACCGGGCTGGCCAGTCGCGCGGTTTCCCTCATTCTAATTGCCAACGGCCAGCGTAAAACACGACATAAGTCAGTCAAGAATATATATATGCTTTGCAATTCAGCTTGGGTATTGTCCATACTTGGTTCTCCAATATACTTCCAGTTTTGGAATATATTTTATATAAAAAATTGTGGAAATTAAAAGAAATAAAAATCATATTTTTGTATTCTTAAATATATTAAAAAACCGGAATAAATATTGGAGAACCAAGTATGGACGATGCCCACACCAAATTTCAAAGCAATATCTATATTTTTGACTGACTTATGTTCCGTTTTACGCTACCCGGTGACAATTATAATGCGGGAAACCGAAATACGCGTACCGGCAGCGAAAAACCGATCGCCCCAAAGAAACGCGGCTGCTATTAATGATTATGCCATTAAGTCTGTACGATCCAGAAAACCACTCGTTGATATTTTTGCTTGCAAGCATACCTTATGTGTTGTATTGCGGGTGAAATCCATGAAGCATATTTTGTGTTGCGTGATCATTCATTTGCTTGTGCTTGGGACCGTTTTCCTCACGTGTAAAATGTACACAATGTAAATGTACGAAATGTAAATGTAAAAAATGTAAACAAAAATGTAAACAAAAATGTAAACAAAAATGTAAACAAAAATGTAAACAAAAATGTAAAGAAAATGTAAACAAAAATGTAAACAAAAATGTAAACAAAAATGTAAACAAAAATGTAAACAAAAATGTAAACAAAAATGTAAACAAAAATGTAAACAAAAATGTAAACAAAAATGTAAACAAAAATTTAAAATTTCGCCCAGTCTTCATTTTTGTATTTTGAAAACTTTCCCGTTTTGTTTTTACTCACAAAGAATGGGACGCACAACCAAGTGTAACAAACAAGGTCCATTCTCTTGCTCGGTTTGGCCGGGTTCTGATCCTCCAAGAACGGCATAAACTTCTCAAAGCCCAATATTTGTCGCTTCACTTACAAAAATATGTCGCCAACGCTCGCTACCAAGTTACCGAAAAATAGACCTCTGGATGGTGCATCAGCGAGACTGCCTCAAAGTGTTTAGTGTGCTGAATGAACACAACTGCCCGCCAGCCCCCAGAGCTTTTTTTAGACGCTCCCAAGTCACAGGGATCCCAGAGGGAAACGTGAGCTGTCGCTGCGGGAGAGCTGCAGCTGGAGAGATGTCGCCTGTCAGCCACGCAGAGAACCTTCTCGTATAGGGCCGCGCGTACGTGGAATTCTCTGCCGGCTGACATTACCGAGGTGCGGAGTTGTGGGACATTCCTGCGTGCCATGGGTCAGCCAACATGAATGACAATCGGATGTCCGTGCTGTTTTTCGCATGCATCGTGACCGTGACCGTTCCTATAGTATATATGCAAATGTCTGTCACCTTTTTCTACAATGTACAGGGTCCATAATACCCACTACGTGGACGAATCCTTAATAAACGAAAACGAATACGAATACGTATGTGGCTCATACCTATCGTAACATTGCTGACTAGCCTATGATAAGTACCAATGGCAATATCCATCACCTTCAAAAGGAAAGCACTACAATACTCTATATCAACACTCAACAGCCCTGAGTTACCTATGGTAAGAACCTACGCTGATGACTTACTTATGGAAAGCACCTATGCTAATATTTGCGACATATCCTGGTGGAATAGGTAAGTATTCGGGTCAGCAATGGCCGGGACATTCTCAAGACACAGCTCCGTGGGATGATATAAACCAGCCCATTGCGGAATGTATATTGCATGGGGGTCACACGGTGAGGCAGTCGGTGACATTTATCGAAAGGAGACAATTTGGTGCTTTATTGGAGAAGATATGAACCTGAAAACTGCATTGTCCGCCAGTTGTGTGACGATGGAGCCTCATCAGCCACCCCCGAGACGCTGATATGGCCCGAGTGGCTCTGTTGTCACCAAAAGACGCTGGTGTGGCGGAGCTCTGTCGTCGCCAAAAGACGCTGATGTGGTCCGAGTAGCTCTGTCGTCCCCAGGGTTGTGCTCGACTGATATTGTTTAGACTGACTCGACTCTGACTCATTTTCGAAGGGACTCTGACTCGACTCTGACTCATTTTCGAAGGGACTCTGACTCGACTCTGACTTATTTGCGAAGGGACTCTGACTCAACTCTGACTCAAAAGGGGATATATTTTTTTGGGTCGACTCAATTTTGACTCAAGCGGGGGACATTTGTTTTAGTCGACTCAACTTTGACTCATTTGCTTTTACCCACGACTCAACTCTGGCTCATGGAGGTGGTGAAAGTTTCTTGAGTCGACTCATTTTTTACTCATGTTCAACTGACTTCACGACTTTGATTCAAATGTATTTTTGACTTGCAAAATTGATTGGAATATTTTATGTGAATACTTTTATTTTGATTTACACTGGATCAAGCACATGAATATTGCATTATCATAAATATATATGCATCCAGCTTCATTGTAAGATATATTCAAATAGATATGTTCCTAATAGCAATATACCAACATCGTTAATTGCTATGGATTTGTACGGTCCTATATGATAGGATGCAAATATGAAATAAGTTATTTTGTTTTTAAAGTTGGTCCTTAAGCGGGGCTGAAATGTAAAACAGGTGTTAATTTCAATTGAGTTGCAGAACCAATCAACAAGCAGGCTTAATGGCAAGCAAGCAGGCTTATTATATTGATAGCAGGCTAGCAGGTTATAAAACACTAACCGGTGTGTTGTATTCATGAATAGGTACTTACGAGTTACGGTAGTCATTGGTTACTTACGCAACTTTGCTCAGTCAGATAGACACTAGACTGCACTTGCAGTAGGAACACTGCATTTAGAACACAGCAGTCAATTATGATACGATATTGATGTCCTTTCTCATGAATAAAACAAAATTAACCCACACCATCCACCACCTATCATGTCCGCATTCATCTGTTAATTTTATTTGTTTCATTTGCGAAAAGCCTATGTTTTTAAGTGCAACATTAAGATTTACAAAACAAAATCGGGGTTGGCAAACAAAGTGAATTGTGATCTGTTGTTAAATTAATATTCTTAAAGTACCTGAAGTGAATTTGTGATGCAAACTTCTTGATTTCAGACATAATTGGCGCGTATGGTTCGTATAAACATTCCAGAAATTGGTATTTACCTATATGTGTTCGTAGGGGTCATGGTATGTTTTAGTTCAAGTTAGATTGGTTTTTATAATTCAGTTGGTGTTTCACCCATGGGTTTCACTGCACACCTGAACGTCAGACCCGAGAGCATGATTTGGACACAAATGGGAGCTCCGCTGCTCCAGACTGGTCTATTTCCTTCTCTGGAAATAGATATAACGTGCTCATATCTATTTCAGACGGCCAGACAGTTTACATTTAGCACTCGGCCCGTGAGAACGAACGAAGCGCAGTTTCAAGATTAGAGCCGACACGCAACTGTTCGCAGAAATCCGAACACGATGGCTACTCTGCATTCGGTGGAGGTGAGAGCCTGGTACCATTTTCAGTATACAATGGGGTATATGACTAAGTTGAATATATATATATAT
>JAXIVJ010019070.1:0-20983 GCA_036785665.1 Chirona hameri | reverse complement strand
GAGCGAGAGAGCGAGAGAGCGAGAGAGCGAGAGAGCGAGAGAGCGAGAGAGCGAGAGAGCGAGAGAGCGAGAGAGCGAGAGAGCGAGAGAGCGAGAGAGCGAGAGAGCGAGAGAGCGAGAGAGCGAGAGAGCGGAGAGAGCGAGAGAGCGAGAGAGCGAGAGAGCGAGAGAGCGAGAGAGCGAGAGAGCGAGAGAGCGAGAGAGCGAGAGAGCGAGAGAGCGAGAGAGCGAGAGAGCGAGAGAGCGAGAGAGCGAGAGAGAGAGAGAGAGAGAGAGAGAGAGAGAGAGAGAGAGAGAGAGAGAGAGAGAGAGGGGGGCAACCTGCTCCTCTGCAGGTTATTGGTCTGCGCCTTATTAACAGTAATTGCTCTCGGAAGCAGTGGTTGGCTACCCAGACCTAATGAAAGTCCCGCCGAACACTGATGAACAGACATGAGACATGGTGTATGTCTCTGTGTGGCGGAATGACAAAGTCCGATGCTCAAAGGACTTGCCGCCCCAGAAACTTCCGACAAGTGGACGTTGAGCTGTGTTCACAGTATGAACGCTCAGTGCTGCTAACAGTGTGTCAGGTGTTCGGCAATGTGTTCACGTTGTGTGTTAAGTGTTCGTCAATGTGTTCACGTTGTGTCATATGCAGTGTCCTGAATTTCACAAATATGAGTGGAAAGCCACACCCAAATTGACTTTTTTTTGTCACGTCACTTGTCATCGAAACGAAGTCACTAGCGATCGAGCTAAATAGTATTAAAATCAAAACTCGATAACAAGGCATGATCTTTCTACCTACCGGCTACTTTGGTCCCTACCTAGTACCTACCCATTAAACAGTATGTCATACACAAACACCTCAGTCCTTACCCAGCACCACCACCACTACCACATATCAACACACTACCAAGGCAGTACGTCCTAGACACTACCATGCCGGAAAGCCAGTGGATTTTGCGTCTTGTATTTACTGCGCCAGAGACGTCTCAGAATATTCAGCTGTCATATGAAGCAAATTCAGGTACCGTTCGAAAACAAACTTCCTGCGAAAGACGTCGACATAATTTGTTTTCCACTTTTCAGTTTAGGAGCTTTCCAACCATTTGAGATACGTTTAAGTGGCACAGCTGGAATAAGGGATAATTTGTCTGCATACAAATCCTATGAACTTTCATTGAAATTGCGTATTTTTTTTTTAATCCCGAAAACCATGCGAGTCGCCATAAAACAGGCCAGCGCTTGTACCCCGATAAATATCATAATATCAACAGATTTAGAAAGTTTCGAATACAAAATATATCTGTTTTTCTCTTAAATAGCTATACATCGCACGTTGGCAAAGAAAAAACAAAGATTATCTACATTTTTTAGAAGAAAAAAAATGAGTATGAATGACGTCGATTCAGCTTTGATTTTGTCTAACGAGAACGTCAAATCGGAACTGAAAAGTGCATCAGTGAGGAAGCAAAATTAATTTTCTAAAAAAATGTGGTCGCATTATTGGTCTCTCTACTTGCTGTTTTATTGAAAATTAAGTAGCCTGAGAGGTTAACATTGGCCTCCGCGCCAATGTTTGGCGGGTCTGCAATTTATCGGCATCGGTCTTTCCAACTGAAGGTCCCAGGATTACGCTACAATGACGTCATAGAAATGAGGTTCCTGTAACCCCAGAATATGAGAATGGGTGACGCTGTGGGTGGGTGGGGAACATTTGCGATTTGCGAAGTTCGTGCTGTTTACTTTTGAGTAAGTATTCTAATTAATTTCATATATTTATGCCTATCTACATTGTGTGGTTGGTGTGTTGAGGAAGAAAAAAAGAGGAATGTGACTTTGTCAGAGACTCAAGAGTGGATTGTTTACCTGACCTGATATATAGATATATATATAGCATAGCACCTCAACCTAAGGACAACATGATCATGATCTGGACAACACAATTTAATTGTTCTTGTTCCTGTAGCTTTGGCTTTCCTTACCCCCCCCCCAAAAAAAAAAATGAAACAGTTCTGAGGTAGGAAAGGGCACCAGGATCATCAAGTTTCACAGATAACTGTTTATTGTCCCACTCTGCTTCGGATACTGGTATTTTTGTTGCTGATCTGCTACAACAAGCAAATAGGTAATTGATGTGTTTTGAGGAAGGGGCAAGTCAGTAGTAAGAGTGCCTGTATCAAGCTCCAAACTACATGGCAAAAGTGACATGGGGCCCTTTCCCCAGAGCTGAGGATGGGATTCTAACATAGAGGTGCCCATTTCAATCTGGAGGCAAAAAAAGCATGATAAAGAAGTCCTTCTAGGACACTTTTCCCTGGAGTGTTACCTGTTCATGGGACATGGAGCATGATTTCTAGCATACCTAGACTTGTACTAGAGAAACTGAAAAACAAGATTGTATTTGTAAACTGAAAAACAAGATTGTATTTGTTAAGATGCATGGAGTTAAATATGTAAATTGGACGCGGGAGTGGAATGCTTGAAACTAAGGAAGCAGCCAATAGCCCTTTTTCTTCTCTGCATTTGGGTTTCCGAATGTCCATTGATCAAAACCTCCAAGAAAAGAGAAACACGATAAGAGAGAAGAAGAAAGCTAATAGAATCCAGTCGCGATTCAGATACTCTACTGTGAGGAAAAATAATGGAGCAACGGATCAAACTACTTTAAGAACACTGCAAAGAACAGAACAGTGTCAATCTTCTGGAGTGGTGCAACACGAAACTCACCTTACTCGTGTGCCCTTCTATCGATTGAAGCAAGGAAGGGCACTATGATATAATAGCGGGCACTATGAAGCGATCCCCTTTCATTGCATGCTTTCAGTCGTCAACCACTTCCAAAAGAATCACAAACTGTGCCCCCAATCAAATCAGTAGACAAGTATGAATACGCAGTGCTATGAATTGTCTGCACACGATTTCGTTTTGCCGTATGTTATTGGCGTTAGATATCCGAATAATATGCGCGTCAATATGTGTTGTATTTAATAAAATAAATAGGTACGTATGTGACAGTGAAACAATGGTTTAAGGCGATTCACAGGGTGTATTCGACAAATCCAGTAATCATAAATATAGCAAATATGTATGTGTGATGTTGGCACTTTCGCTCTGAATATGCTGTTAAATGCTATCTGGGAAACTAAAAATGCCCCGGGCCAGATCGTTTCCCAGATCAAGATTACTTTACTAATAAGGTTTGTCCACTAGGGAAATCGAACCGCCGCAGCGACGTCACACGATTTGGCAGGAATATTCCTTCATATTGTAGTAGTTAAAGAAGACGTTCTTGACGCAGATAATACAAAAACGAAGTGAGATTTCTATTTGTTTTTCTAAGGCTTGTCGGTGGTGGAAAAAGATGAAAATAGATCGGATGAGTGAAATGAAACTTGAAAGACCGTGATTAAATTACTTTGGAAAGACCCACGTTGATGTTCTGGGCATTTTGCTGAGAGCTATTAAATTACCTTAAGCATTGGTTCAGCATTTTTCCTATATTTGTTTTTACATTTTAATGCAATGTTAAGCATTGGTTCAGAATGTTGTATCATTAAAATATGTTCTTAGTATGACATGTCTGCCTATGACAGTAGGCTGTTTTCCTTTATTTTTGATCAGTTGTGAGAGCTGCAAGGGGAGGGATTGCGCCACTCGATCGCTCGCTAGTCAAGCCTACAGCTGAACCTCTGGAGGTTGTGATTAGCAATATATTTGGGGTTAGGTTGTTTTGCACTTGATGATTTCACGAGTCAGTTAGGGGTGCATTAAGATAGTGGTTAGAGTACTTGTCTCATGAGGTAATTTGGGAAGTTAAGCTGGTACTAGGCCCTTGAGTGCCGAACACAGTTGTGACTTGTGCGATATACTCTAATTGATACTCATTTGTCTGGTGCTGTGGACTGAAGCCATTTGTCTGGTGCGTCATTGTATATATAGCGATGTATGACTTTTTGTCAGTGGATGGCATTGCGTATGTTATCTACACATTTGTATTGTTCATGACATGCAGGAGTTGTCTTCAATGAGTCTGTTTTGAATATGACCTTGTATTGAATTGAAATACAGTTTGAAATGTGTTAAGATTTAAGTGTTGTTCTCATTTGGAGATTGTTTTAGAAACTATACTGAACAGCTGATGAAGATTGTTTAATGACACTCCATATAAATTTGCTCGCCCATTCAACATAAAACAAAACATATATATATATATATATATATATATATATATATATATATATATATATATATATATATATATATATATATATATATATATATATATATATATATATATATATATATATATATATATATATATATATATATATATATATATATATATATATATATATATATATATATATATATATATATATATATATATATAAAACAATATAAACATATATACATGTTGTAGTCAACGCAACATAGTCAACAATCTGTAAAAGCAGTCATCTTCATAAATGCCAATCTTTACAACAAAAAAACAAAAAACAATTGCATTGTATTGTACAAAACACAGGGTCCTAGGATTGCTTTGAAGCCAGGGTGCGGAGTGGAAAATTCCGTCAAAAAATAACAATAAAGAGTGGAAAATTCAGCCTAAAAAGGCCATATGATGTATTTTTATGACAAAGCTCACCGGGCGCAAATTGACCATGCAGTCGTCGCGCCCTTAAGCCCCAACAAACAAACAAACAAAGCTCACCCATCAGAATCAGCTGTTGGAAATGGCAGTACTTTCCTAACCTTGTTTTCATCCACAGGTTAATATTAGCATTAATAATATCAGTGTTGAGTTATAGTTATCCAATTACCAATACATCCTGATTTAGGGAGTGGAAAATTCACAGTAAAACTGGGGAAAGAGTGGACAAATATTACCCACAGGGGTGTCACTTTCCACCCAAATTTTGCAATCCTAGGACACTGACAAAACATTCACTTATACTGCACTTTGTTTGCCATTTAATGTACACAATGGAATAAGAACCTCTTATGACACAAATACAAAGCATGTAAATATAGCTGACTAGCTTCGTCAGAAGACAGGCACTGACCACCTGCTTCAGCCGTCGGCGGAGGGCCGCCGACTCCGCCAACACCATCTCGACCAACACCAGCAGGCTCTCGGTGAGCACGTGCAGCTTTGCACTTTTGGCTGACAATCCAGACGCAGCTCTGCCGGTGCTGTTTCACTTCGCGCAGCCTACGCTCGCTGGCCTCACTAGCGCACGACACGCATTCGGCATAAGCGTCGGTTGACGCGTTCTAGGCCGCCGGCGTCGAACAGCTGGCGCTTCTGGGCCAGCTATCCGACCCAGCGCGTTGGCCGGCGTCGGTAGCTAGGTGCAGCGGCGTCCAGCCGTGCGCATCGCAACACTCTGTCGGCCCCGCGTCCCAACAGAGTCACCAGCACGTCGTCGTCGTAGTGGCAGGCGATTAGCGCCAGCCGAATGCGGTCGCGACCTCGGCTCAATGTCCAGCTCCTTGCCAAAGATCATGAGCATGCCGAAATCAGTCCATGAAAATGGGGTCAGCTACTTATCGAGTGTCTGCAACAGTCACATATTCACATAAATCACGACAGCCTGGAATACAATCGGTCGACCAAATGGAACTAAAGACTGGTTATTGATTCGACTTGGATGGAATTGATTGGAATCGTTTAATAAAAATTCCTTGAATCAAAGAAGACTCGATTCACGGCCAGATCTTTTGATTCATGAATCGTGATTGAATCCAAACCTGCATGGAACCAAGGCTGATTGAATCAAAAGATTTAACGACTCTGAACGATTCAAGTGCACATGGTGAATTGTGCACATACAATGCAGTCCCAGTGTCTACATTCATGTATGCTGACATATTATTGCTGTAACAATGTTTTAGTGCTCATATATATGTATGTTTCCATTTTCATTAATTTTACATAAATTCAACATTTATATTTAAATGTTGAATCTAATGTGAATCGATTATTTGTATTATTATTTGAATTGGAAAGAATCAATTCTAAAAAGTTGAATAAATAATCAGTCTGAACTCAAATGTGCAATACTTCTGTTGTAAGCGAGTGTTGTCACACATTTTTATGAAGAAAACATCAAATTCATAAATAACTGGAGTTAGTCTATCTTCTTCACACAACTACATTTGAAACTACTCAGCATTATATTTGAAAATTTGACACTGAACCTTAATACATCAATTCATCTATCAATGTATCCCTACAGTTCTGTCACACAAATATCTCCAAACTGCATCACATCATAGTACCTTCCCCACCCCTCAACTTGCCAGCATTGTCACCTGTTTTGATGCACATTGTCCTTGAAGCATTGCAGTTTGTCAGTTGAGGTGGCTGTTGTGGACGGCAGTGTCACCTGACCAAGCGGCGCCGACAGCTGCTCACTGCCAGCACAGCATTCAGCCTAGAAAACACAAATACTGCTTAGAGAAATGCAAAGGCCATAAAGTCCAGTCCAGTCAAATTATTTTTAAGCCTTTATTTACTTTCAACAATTTTTGACTTTTTTAGCATGTAATAGTGAACAAGCCAAGAGCAAGTTTTTTTGGTCCAGTCCAGTGCTATTAGCCCAGCAAGTATAACATAGATTACAAACTGGCTTACATATAATTGTGCAACTAGATGTTAAATGGTAAAACAAAGCTAAAGTTAAGTAAAGGCTGAAAACAGACCAAGACCTCCTTCCACAATGTATGCTGGTATGCTTTCAGCAAAATGCAAACCATGTTCCAACCAAGTTCCAAGGTTGACATCATCCATGCATCCAAAATTTGTCCAAGATCCAAATTTATGTAGGAAAACTGCTAATGTAAAGTTGGGTTAAATGGCAAATACACAATCAGTTGCCTAAATGCCAGTATGCAAAACGTCAGCAGACTGGTTATTGATTCAACACTGATTAAATCAATTGGAATCATTCAATCAAAATTCCTTGAATCAAAACATAATGAATTCACCATCAGATCTTTTGATTCATGAATTGTGATTGAATCAAAACCCGCATCAAATCAGGGCTGATTAAATCAAAAGATTTAACGATTCTTAACAATTCAAGTACACTGGTAAATTGTGCAAATGCATGCAGTCCCTGTGGCTACATTTATTTATATTGAAATAGTATCACTGTAACAATGTTTTAATGATGATATATGCATGTTTCCATTTTGTATTATTTGACATTCACCACATATATTTAAATGTTGAATCAAACGTGAATAGATTAAAATCTTTGTTTTTATTCTTTGAATCGGAAATAATCAATTGTTAACATTTTAGCCGTGAATCGAACGGTGATTGAATAATTCAGATTCAAAAATGAATCATGATTGAATTGTCAATTGTTCCCAAAACGTTGAATCAATAACCAGTCTGAAAACATGGCAAGTTTCAACGAGATCTTGTCAGGGTGGGGTTGGCACAACACATCAAAACTGGGGCAGCTTTGGCAAATTTTGGGGCAGCTTTTGGAATTTTGGGCAGCTTCTGACTTTTGGGGGCAGAAGTAACAATTTACTGATTCACACTAGATCAAATGTGATCGTGAAGATGACCGACCACCCCGGTCAACAGTATTTGCTGCCCAAGGAGCAAAATTTGACCAGAAAATCCTGCCCCAAATGGGGCAGGATTTGGGCTGCCCAAAATATTTTGTCAATGTTCCTTCCACGTTTTGCATACTGGCCTAAATGTGCTTACATATGTTAGCACATTGTGAACAGCACTAATGTCAATGTGTAATGAAATAGTTCAAGCTATACCAATAACGGGTAAAAAATATAAAATCAACACATGTATAAACTACATATTGATCTTAAACTACGACAAAAGAGCATTTTTCATACTGAATACTAAAAAAAGGTAATACAAAAATGGCGCACTATACCAGGATGATGCACTGGCCAAAACTATGGTAGTAAAGTAAAAACTTTGGCTGGCGCTGCAATTATGCCGGTCTAAAATAATTGCCTGTAGATTATTTAGAGTTAAAAGCACATATAAATGGATGATCTGGGATTAATATAGGTCGAGTAGCCATACCATCAGTGAAGCGAGAATTGGATTTGGTAGCATCTGGCAGCAGAATTCTACCACAATTCTCAAAGGGATTCCTTTATTTGGGGTAATATTGAGAGAAAAAAAATTCCCTTTGTTGAAGGCAATCCTTTCCTCCCTCATGCAGTGGTCACTGCTAGAGCATAATTTTGCCCTTTTTACCATGATTTTTGCTTCTTGAGGTGTATTTATCAATTAACCAAGAACGTTCGCTTCCAATGAAGTATTTTTATATACCGTTAACAGCATGCTCTTGGCGTCAGTCCTTCGTAATTGTCTTCATTATTTACATGTGTTAGAATAAGGTAAAGGGATTCTGACCGCCGTGGTGACGTCATAGTAAAGGGAGCCACGATTCGTGGAGGGGGGCTGTCCCAGATACCTTCAACAATAGCCGCAGCGGGCCGAAAGCATTTCCCAAAAGCACGTGCTAATGTTGAAAGGATATCTCGGCATATGGTAATACGTTATCTTCAGCGAAAGTATATATATGAATGTATTTGTGTAAAATATTCAACGAAGCATTTGGCATGAAACTCTTCGTACCAGAACTGGTCTCACTGTCCCGGCTGGATGTGCTAAAAATTACTGAATGGGTTATGTGAATGCGTTTGAGGTTCCAATTTCACTCTTTCCATATGTGGGCGTTAATCGGTAAACCGTACAAACAAGATGTATCCAGTGGCAGCTGGCAAGGATGTGATAGGGATCGTCTCAAGCAAAATGTGGAAAAACGAGAAAGTATACATTTCCAGCATCAAAATTATAACATCCGTACATGCTGGTAGGGTACATACCCAGGACGACTTGGGATGAGAGGACGGAGTAGGCTGAAGGGCGCGGGTCACAAAATATCAGAGCAGGCTGCAGCTGCTCTGTGCCACGGCCGGCGGTCATGCACGTGTCCGCATTCTGTGAAGAACCAACGCGTTACGAATGAGGGTATCAAAAATTAATCTTTGGAGACGGCTCGTCAGCGGCGGTTTGATTATCCTACTGACAATCACGGGTGGAGTTTCCTATTCAAATGGGCCACTGCCCCACCAACTTTGTGTTATGCCCCACCAACTTTTGTCAGATTTGAAGGTTTCCTGGCATTCAAATGGTCATTTTTCGCCGCAACCATGGACAACCAGCCAATATTGCATTTTCCCCACCAACTTTTTCTGGAAAGTTCCACCCATGCTGACAATGGTAAGACAAAACATTATTGCGGAGTTGTAGGTTGTTATGATTGTGTACGCCACAGGCACAACGTGCTCGTACTGAAAGGAAATCGCTATATATGGAAAGGATGGAAGGACAAGACAGTGTCAGATAGCAATACACGCCATAAGAGTCGTCGCGCCATCCGCGCTAAGTAACGTCAAACTTAGCGCGGATGGCGCGGAAGCGCGGCGCTCAGATCAATAGTCTATAGCTCGTGAATGCTAATTTAAAAGTAGATGTTTACTGATTTTTTTCTCTTCTGCTTAATCTGCCGTTGCGTCGGGTCGATTAATCACTTGTTTATTGCAATTTGCAGCAGTGCATATATCGTTATAATAAATGTTGCTAAAAACAGATAAAATGCATTCTGGAAAGATAAAAATGGTAACTTTTGCTCCAACTTTGGGGAGGGGGGGGGGGCAAAAACATACTTTTGCCCCCCCCCCCCCCGATTTTTCCTTGGGGGGGGGCAATTGCCCATTCTCAATTGCATTTGGATCCGCCCCTGGTGGTGCTGGTTCATAGGTGTAGGAACGGGGGGGGGGGGGGCGGCAGCCGGAAGGGAACATGGCCCACTCACTTTTCGGCCATTTTTTGCTAACATCTTTTCTTTTGCTTGGTGAGGAAATTTGTTGATGGCAAAGTCGAGCGCTAGCATTTCATCGTTTGTTCAATTAATCGAGTCTTTCCGTCCGGCAACCCAACCTATGTCAACTGCTTATCGATCCGGCACATGGGTTATGACTTGATTGATTGATGTGATTGATGTGATTGATTCTTGAATCTGCATTGTTCCTTGTGTGCTGATTACCGAGAGATAGGAAGCACCGGTAGCGGCGGTCATACACTATGCCCTATGGCTGAACTCTGTAGCATGTGTATTGTGTAGTGTACTGCATTCCATTTGTGTTTGTAGTTTCGCTTTAATTGTGTTCCCGCACGCAGCTCACATGCGTTGTACATACTCACACTCACATGTGTTCCCGTACGCAGGTGCATACGTTGCTGTTTGTTTTTCTGACTCGTCGCGTGCGTTAGCCGTTTAGTGTGTGAATATAGATATGAATAGATATGAATCCGTATGCGGTATTCCCCCACTTCGTTCTGACGCTGAGTGCACTGGTCGCGCCCAGTCGCGCCTCAGATATGAATCCGTATGCGGTATTCCCCCACTTCGTTCTGACGCTGAGTGCACTGGTCGCGCCCAGTCGCGCCTCAGTCGCGTTCGTACATGTATTTGCGCCGCCCATTACCGTACATACATGCGTACACCTACGTTCTCAACCATGTGCGTGATTGATCAGTGACAATACATGTCCCAGATGCGACACCTATTTCCCATTTATACCGGACCGCGTACAGGATTACAAGGTGTCTGTTTTCTTCGGCCAGTTGTATTTGTACAATAAGTTTCTATTTTTATGTAGTTATCATCTGCTGTTCTTTACCTTTTCCCATAGGAAGTAAGTAATGCGACATTTGCTACGCAAAAGAAACCACATCACGATCATATGCTTCATTGCAACAAGGTATTCCCGCCTTAAATCGTATAATTCCAATGTCTTTTCTTAGTGACTGTTACATTGAATAGATGAGGATGAACTCTTGAACACAGGATCCGGTTGTTTGTTGTTGAGCAGTGGAGCAGAACAGACAGGCAACTGGTAGGACGCAGGAATGCAGGAGGCAGCCTTCAATAGACGCCATCTGGAATATAGGACATTACCGATATATGTACATGATGTTCATGATATTGTCACGCTTTTAACACATGCTTAGTTTTCAATTATCGAAACAGGTTTTTTGAGAGAAAAAATCTACAGCAAACTGACTGCCCGAACTCTGAAGCATCGATTGTTGGGTTATTATCATGCAAATTTTAACCTCAATATCGACCTTCTGGAATAGTGACGTCCAGCCTTGGAATTTGGGTCATTTTCTGGACTTTTTGGGTCCAAAGAATTTTGCTCTCTTCATATTTGTTCAGGAAATTTGTCTCTTTTCGCCTGATCTTACCGACATTGTAGTTAAAATATAATTCAATTTTCCTCACAAGGATTTAATATCTATTACAAATCAGGATTTTTTAACTTTCCAAGTAAAATAATTAAAACAAAAATGAAAATCTTAATTTGCCTGACAATACAATTTTACTCTCCACCTATGGATTTTTACTCTCCGGGACCAGGTCATGAAATGAAAAATCCAACACTGGTGACGTCCTCTCATCAATCATCACACTCTTGCAACAAAAAAAATTCAGCCCACTGGTCCTATAATGGTCAATGTGTAAAAATCAGCCCACTGGTGCTATAATGGTTAATGTGTAAAAATCAGCCCACTGGTGCTATAATGGTCAATGTGTAAAAATTCAGCCCACTGGTGCTATAATGGTCAATGTGTTCTTGTGCCGCAGAACCACCAGCGGTTCCACACTGGCGAGCGGCCGTTCACCTGCGAGTTCTGCGGCAAGATGTTCACCCAGACCGGTGACCTGCGGCGACACCGGCGCATTCACACCGGCGAGGAGCCCTACTCGTGCGAGGTACCGTCCGCTCCATCTGACCCAGAATGTGTTAGTAGTCTGTGTCATGGACAGGACCGTAGATACTTCATCATCATCACCATTATCATCACCGGGTTTATTACTAGTGCGGACCCATCTTTGTGATCGGGTTTGGGTCCGGGGCAAAACCGTAGCCATCATTTCACGAGGAAGCAGATTTTGCATGGCCACGTGGCGGCACGTGGCACGTGCCACGTGGCACCGACCGAGCGGAGACCGGCACCATCATCTGTCACTCGCCGAGCTCTATCGGTTACCCAAATTTGGTGTCGCTACATCATAATTTCCCGAAATCCGAGGACCCCACGCGATAAAAGGTTTACCCCCTGGGGGCTTTTGTTTACCCCTCTCGGGGTCGGCAACCCCACAGGATGTTCCGCACCCATATGGACTACCCACCCACCGAGTTTGGTCGCCCTGCGTCCACACGTGTGGGCGGCACGTGTGGGCAAATGGATTTTGCAATGTCCCACGTGGCGGCACGTACCACGTGCCACGTGGCACCGATCGACCGGTGACCGGCACCGGCACCTGGGGGCCGAACTGGCGCATCGAACGGTGCCACGCGCGTGTTGCTGTGCCTCTTCGTCAGCGAGCTGTGGCCAAACGCCTCAGACAAACAAACAAACAGACAGACATACAAATCACTACACAAATAGGCTGCTGCCCCAGTATAAACCTCTGGTATTTGACTTCGTCAAAACCTACGGTTTTGAAGACGTACAGAACAAGAGACAAGCAAACAAAGGTCGGTCAGGCTCAAAAGCCGAAGCTTGAATTAAAGCGCCAAGTCTGTGTCTTGTGCAAACAAATGTTTGACTATGACTGCCGCCACGGCACAGCTCACTCACTTGTGGTCATGTAGAACTAGAGCCTCCTCCCGCCTGTTCAGGATCTTCTTTTTTTAGTATACTGCTAAACAGAGCTGCGGAGTCGATATTTAGCGTAACTTGTTCATTGATTCCTAGAGGATCTGCAGAATGTGATGTGGCATGATTAAGAAGGTCTCTAGAAGTGTACCCTGTGTAGTCTTGTGTTCTGGGTACTGCGCCAAATGTAGTCTGCCGGTTGCGTCGTGTGCCGTATGCGGCGGCTCGGTGTCGGTGCCACTGTCGAAGGCCGCTGGAGGGCCTCTGCCGGCCCGGTGACGGTGAGCCGGCCGGTACTGACCGCTGGAGGGCCTCTGCCGGCCCGGTGACGGTGAGCCGGCCGGTACTCCGGTACTGACCGCTGGAGGGCCTCTGCCGGCCCGGTGACGGTGAGCCGGCCGGTACTCCGGTACTGACCGCTGGAGGGCCTCTGCCGGCCCGGTGACGGTGAGCCGGCCGGTACTGAGCGCTGGAGGGCCTCTGCCGGCCCGGTGACGGTGAGCCGGCCGGTACTCCGGTACTGACCGCTGGAGGGCCTCTGCTGGCCCGGTGACGGTGAGCCGGCCGGTACTCCGGTACTGACCGCTGGAGGGCCTCTGCCGGCACGGTGACGGTGAGCCGGTCGGTACTCCGGTACTGACCGCTGGAGGGCCTCTGCTGGCCCGGTGACGGTGAGCCGGCCGGTACTCCGGTACTGACCGCTGGAGGGCCTCTGCCGGCCCGGTGACGGTGAGCCGGCCGGTACTCCGGTACTGACCGCTGGAGGGCCTCTGCCGGCCCGGTGACGGTGAGCCGGCCGGTACTCCGGTACTGACCGCTGGAGGGCCTCTGTCGGCCCGGTGACGGTGAGCCGGCCGGTACTGACCGCTGGAGGGCCTCTGCCGGCCCGGTGACGGTGAGCCGGCCGGTACTCCGATACTGACCGCTGGAGGGCCTCTGCCGGCCCGGTGACGGTGAGCCGGCCGGTACTCCGGTACTGACCGCTGGAGGGCCTCTGCCGGCCCGGTGACGGTGAGCCGGCCGGTACTCCGGTACTGACCGCTGGAGGGCCTCTGCCGGCCCGGTGATGGTGAGCCGGCCGGTACTCCGGTACTGACCGCTGGAGGGCCTCTGCTGGCCCGGTGACGGTGAGCCGGCCGGTACTCCGGTACTGACCGCTGGAGGGCCTCTGCCGGCCCGGTGACGGTGAGCCGGCCGGTACTCCGGTACTGACCGCTGGAGGGCCTCTGCCGGCCCGGTGACGGTGAGCCGGTCGGTACTCCGGTACTGACCGCTGGAGGGCCTCTGCCGGCCCGGTGACGGTGAGCCGGCCGGTACTGAGCGCTGGAGGGCCTCTGCCGGCCCGGTGACGGTGAGCCGGCCGGTACTGACCGCTGGAGGGCCTCTGCCGGCCCGGTGATGGTGAGCCGGCCGGTACTCCGGTACTGACCGCTGGAGGGCCTCTGCTGGCCCGGTGACGGTGAGCCGGCCGGTACTGACCGCTGGAGGGCCTCTGCCGGCCCGGTGATGGTGAGCCGGCCGGTACTCCGGTACTGACCGCTGGAGGGCCTCTGCCGGCCCGGTGACGGTGAGCCGGCCGGTACTGACCGCTGGAGGGCCTCTGCTGGCCCGGTGACGGTGAGCCGGCCGGTACTGACCGCTGGAGGGCCTCTGCCGGCCCGGTGATGGTGAGCGGGCCGGTACTCCGGTACTGACCGCTGGAGGGCCTCTGCCGGCCCGGTGACGGTGAGCCGGCCGGTACTGACCGCTGGAGGGCCTCTGCTGGCCCGGTGACGGTGAGCCGGCCGGTACTGACCGCTGGAGGGCCTCTGCCGGCCCGGTGACGGTGAGCCGGCCGGTACTCCGGTACTGACCGCTGGAGGGCCTCTGCCGGCCCGGTGACGGTGAGCCGGCCGGTACTGACCGTTGGAGGGCCTCTGCCGGCCCGGTGACGGTGAGCCGGCCGGTACTGACCGCTGGAGGGCCTCTGCCGGCACGGTGACGGTGAGCCGGCTGGTACTCCGGTACTGACCGCTGGAGGGCCTCTGCTGGCCCGGTGACGGTGAGCCGGCCGGTACTGACCGCTGGAGGGCCTCTGCCGGCCCGGTGATGGTGAGCCGGCCGGTACTCCGGTACTGACCGCTGGAGGGCCTCTGCCGGCCCGGTGACGGTGAGCCGGCCGGTACTGAGCGCTGGAGGGCCTCTGCCGGCCCGGTGATGGTGAGCCGGCCGGTACTCCGGTACTGACCGCTGGAGGGCCTCTGCCGGTCCGGTGACGGTGAGCCGGCCGGTACTCCGGTACTGACCGCTGGAGGGCCTCTGCCGGCCCGGTGATGGTGAGCCGGCCGGTACTGACCGCTGGAGGGCCTCTGCCGGCCCGGTGACGGTGAGCCGGCCGGTACTCCGGTACTGACCGCTGGAGGGCCTCTGCCGGTCCGGTGACGGTGAGCCGGCCGGTACTCCGGTACTGACCGCTGGAGGGCCTCTGCCGGCCCGGTGACGGTGAGCCGGCCGGTACTCCGGTACTGACCGCTGGAGGGCCTCTGCCGGCACGGTGACGGTGAGCCGGTCGGTACTCCGGTACTGACCGCTGGAGGGCCTCTGCCGGCCCGGTGACGGTGAGCCGGCCGGTACTCCGGTACTGACCGCTGGAGGGCCTCTGCCGGCCCGGTGACGGTGAGCCGGCCGGTACTGAGCGCTGGAGGGCCTCTGCCGGCCCGGTGACGGTGAGCCGGCCGGTACTCCGGTACTGACCGCTGGAGGGCCTCTGCCGGCCCGGTGATGGTGAGCCGGCCGGTACTCCGGTACTGACCACTGGAGGGCCTCTGCCGGCCCGGTGATGGTGAGCCGGCCGGTACTCCGGTACTGACCGCTGGAGGGCCTCTGCCGGCCCGGTGACGGTGAGCCGGCCGGTACTGACCGCTGGAGGGCCTCTGCCGGCCCGGTGACGGTGAGCCGGCCAGTACTCCGGTACTGACCGCTGGAGGGCCTCTGCCGGCCCGGTGACGGTGAGCCGGCCGGTACTGAGCGCTGGAGGGCCTCTGCCGGCCCGGTGACGGTGAGCCGGCCGGTACTGAGCGCTGGAGGGCCTCTGCCGGCCCGGTGACGGTGAGCCGGCCGGTACTGACCGCTGGAGGGCCTCTGCCGGCCCGGTGACGGTGAGCCGGCCGGTACTGACCGCTGGAGGGCCTCTGCCGGCCCGGTGACGGTGAGCCGGCCGGTACTGACCGCTGGAGGGCCTCTGCCGGCCCGGTGACGGTGAGCCGGCCGGTACTCCGGTACTGACCGCTGGAGGGCCTCTGCCGGCCCGGTGATGGTGAGCCGGCCGGTACTCCGGTACTGACCGCTGGAGGGCCTCTGCCGGCCCGGTGACGGTGAGCCGGCCGGTACTCCGGTACTGACCGCTGGAGGGCCTCTGCCGGCCCGGTGATGGTGAGCCGGCCGGTACTCCGGTACTGACCGCTGGAGGGCCTCTGCCGGCCCGGTGACGGTGAGCCGGCCGGTACTGACCGCTGGAGGGCCTCTGCCGGCCCGGTGACGGTGAGCCGGCCGGTACTCCGGTACTGACCGCTGGAGGGCCTCTGCCGGCCCGGTGACGGTGAGCCGGCCGGTACTCCGGTACTGACCGCTGGAGGGCCTCTGCTGGCCCGGTGACGGTGAGCCGGCCGGTACTGACCGCTGGAGGGCTTCTGCTGGCCCGGTGACGGTGAGCCGGCCGGTACTGAGCGCTGGAGGGCCTCTGCCGGCCCGGTGACGGTGAGCCGGCCGGTACTCCGGTACTGACCGCTGGAGGGCCTCTGCCGGTCCGGTGACGGTGAGCCGGCCGGTACTGACCGCTGGAGGGCCTCTGCCGGCCCGGTGACGGTGAGCCGGCCGGTACTGAGCGCTGGAGGGCCTCTGCCGGCCCGGTGACGGTGAGCCGGCCGGTACTCCGGTACTGACCGCTGGAGGGCCTCTGCCGGCCCGGTGATGGTGAGCCGGCCGGTACTCCGGTACTGACCGCTGGAGGGCCTCTGCCGGCCCGGTGACGGTGAGCCGGCCGGTACTGACCGCTGGAGGGCCTCTGCCGGTCCGGTGACGGTGAGCCGGCCGGTACTCCGGTACTGACCGCTGGAGGGCCTCTGCCGGCCCGGTGACGGTGAGCCGGCCGGTACTGACCGCTGGAGGGCCTCTGCCGGCCCGGTGACGGTGAGCCGGCCGGTACTCCGGTACTGACCGCTGGAGGGCCTCTGCCGGCCCGGTGACGGTGAGCCGGCCGGTACTCCGGTACTGACCGCTGGAGGGCCTCTGCCGGCCCGGTGACGGTGAGCCGGCCGGTACTCCGGTACTGACCGCTGGAGGGCCTCTGCCGGTCCGGTGACGGTGAGCCGGCCGGTACTCCGGTACTGACCGCTGGAGGGCCTCTGCCGGTCCGGTGACGGTGAGCCGGCCGGTACTCCGGTACTGACCGCTGGAGGGCCTCTGCCGGCCCGGTGACGGTGAGCCGGCCGGTACTCCGGTACTGACCGCTGGAGGGCCTCTGCCGGCCCGGTGATGGTGAGCCGGCCGGTACTCCGGTACTGACCGCTGGAGGGCCTCTGCCGGCCCGGTGACGGTGAGCCGGCCGGTACTCCGGTACTGACCGCTGGAGGGCCTCTGCCGGCCCGGTGATGGTGAGCCGGCCGGTACTCCGGTACTGACCGCTGGAGGGCCTCTGCCGGCCCGGTGACGGTGAGCCGGCCGGTACTGACCGCTGGAGGGCCTCTGCCGGCCCGGTGACGGTGAGCCGGCCGGTACTCCGGTACTGACCGCTGGAGGGCCTCTGCCGGCCCGGTGACGGTGAGCCGGCCGGTACTGAGCGCTGGAGGGCCTCTGCCGGCCCGGTGATGGTGAGCCGGCCGGTACTCCGGTACTGACCGCTGGAGGGCCTCTGCCGGCCCGGTGATGGTGAGCCGGCCGGTACTCCGGTACTGACCGCTGGAGGGCCTCTGCCGGCCCGGTGACGGTGAGCCGGCCGGTACTCCGGTACTGACCGCTGGAGGGCCTCTGCCGGCCCGGTGACGGTGAGCCGGCCGGTACTGACCGCTGGAGGGCCTCTGCCGGCCCGGTGACGGTGAGCCGGCCGGTACTCCGGTACTGACCGCTGGAGGGCCTCTGCCGGTCCGGTGATGGTGAGCCGGCCGGTACTCCGGTACTGACCGCTGGAGGGCCTCTGCCGGCCCGGTGATGGTGAGCCGGCCGGTACTCCGGTACTGACCGCTGGAGGGCCTCTGCCGGCCCGGTGATGGTGAGCCGGCCGGTACTCCGGTACTGACCGCTGGAGGGCCTCTGCCGGCCCGGTGACGGTGAGCCGCCGGTACTGACCGCTGCCCTACCTGTCCTCAGTACTGCGGCGCCCGGTTTCGGCGCACCGACCAGCTGCGTTCGCACATGGGCATCCACACGGGCGAGAAGGGCCACATGTGCGACCTGTGCGGCCGCGGCTTCTCCACGCCGGAGCTGCTCGCCAAGCACACCGTGTCGCACACGGGCGTGCGGCCGCACCTCTGCTCACACGCCGGCTGCTCAAAGTCGTTCTTCCTGCCCGAGGAGCTGGTCAAGCACAGTCTGGTGCACAGCGGCGTCAAGCCGCACGCCTGCGACTTCTGCTCCAAACGCTTCGTGCGCGAGGACTCGCTGAAGGTGCACCGGCGCGTGCACACGGGCGAGCGTCCGTACTGCTGCGAGGACTGCGGCCGCATGTTCATCTCCCAGAGCTACCTCAACTCGCACCGGCGCATCATGCACACCAACGACAAGCCGCACCGCTGTCAGACGTGCGGCAAGTGCTTCCTCACGCGCACCCTCCTCACCGTGCACACCCGCTACCACACGGGCGAGCGGCCATTCAGCTGCGGCCAGTGCAACAAGACCTACATCCAGCAGGGCGACCTGCACAACCACATGCGCACGCACACGGGCGAGCGGCCGTTCCTGTGTAAGCACTGCGGCAAGTCGTTCGCGTCTCGGTCGCAGGTGATGGCGCACGGACGCCGGGTGCACGGGGCGGGCCGACCGAGCCACGCCTGCGGACACTGCGGCCGCCGGTTCGCCCAGCAGACCCAGCTGCAGGCGCACCAGGCCGAGCTGTGCGAGAAGGCGGTGCGCAGGACGCCGCCGGCGCAGTCCGAGCTGGTGGCCTCTTCTGAGCCGATGGTGGAGCTGTTTGTGATGGACATGCCCGGCGAACAGCAGCAGCAGTTTCGTGTGCTGGGCCTGCCGACGGCACACGGCCAGCTGCAGCTGCCGGCCGCTCTGCAGCCGCCACAACAGCAGCTGGTGGAACAGCAGCCACAACAGCCGCTGGTGGAACAGCAGCCACAGCAGCAGCAACAGCAACAACAGCAACAGCAGCAGCAACAGCAGCACCAGCAGCAACAGCAGCACCAGCAGCAGCAGCAGCTGGAACAGCACTGAGTGCTGGGTATCGGCTGGGAGGAACTCTCTGTCCCCAGCACACCTCGGCGACGGTGCCGGACCGCTCCGCCCAGGTGATCTCTCTCTCTCTCTATCTCTCTCTCCCTCAGGGTTCCGTCCGTGGCTGCCTCGGAGCTCAGACTCGCTACGGCTGCACTGGCGACTCCAGCGGTGCGTCTGTGCGCATGCGCAGGCTACCAGCTGATCAGCCCGGGACCTGTGTCATGTGAGAAGGGCACCGAACAGACTGTTGATGTCACATTTGGTGGAGCTCATATTGTGCTGTTTGAGCACGTAGTGTTACGCTTTTTTCTAGCATGGTGTCGATCTCGGTCGTTCTATACGAGGCACGCTAAACTGAATACGAACTGGTGTGCGTTTCTGACAATCCTGCTACGCTTATCTTTGTTCCGCTGGGATATGTCTTTTTTCCTGGACGCATCGTGTGGTTCGCGATACACTGTTGGTGACGGTGTGGCTCAGGGATCAAACAGTATGCACATGTTCTTTGCTGCTCATCCCCGTTTACTTTTGCTCTTACTATTATTTTAGTGAAATGCGAGCACCGTATGTCGGTCTTTGGAACTAATAGCAACCCCAGTATGTGGCGCCTGACGTTGCGGAGCTCTAGAGCCTTGAACGCCGCTCGTTGCCGGGTCATAGCGAATTCTGGTGGCCTGAGAAAACCAGTCATTTTGAGCTATTACTAATAACACGTCCGGTTGCTCCAGTTTTGCCTGACGGTTCCGTAGTCTCCAATTTGTTTGACTTCATGTCGGAAGTGCACTTTAATTAGACAGCTTTTCAGCTGCACCAATGCTGCTGCGATTGTGATAATTTGCAATGACCCACAATGATTTGGTACTCTTTGTTTTGCTTGACGTGGATGCAAATGCTGATGTCACAATTTACGAACACTTGTTGCATATATTGTATGAAAGGTGCGTTGTAGGTATCCTGCAGGAAGATGTCGTTTGCGGATAAGTAAGTTAATGTGTATAATATACTGCTGCTGGTGAAGTCTGCAAAGGTATAACATTCAGTACCGCGTATAGCGAAATATCTCATCGAAAGTTGAAGGTGTACAATAAAAGGTCCCTATGTACTCGAATTGTTTCGCCTGGTTGGATCTCGTTCTGAGTTCCCGAGACACCGCCGTGCTGGGTAGCACGACGGTAACCGCCACCGGGCGCGGTACCTCTCCGCCAGGTGCCGCACGACAGCTCGATGGTTCCTTGTGCCTCTCGGGCGCTTCGATTCAGTGCTGAGTAGTCTAGACACCGTCCGGCTGGATATCATGGCGGTACCGCCGCCGGACGCGCGGCGGCGTCTCTACCAGGTGTCTGTGGCAGATGGCTGCTTTCCTGATACCGGAACAGACTATTGAGCGAGAGCCGAGAGGGACCAAATATAGCCCCTCTGACGACCATTCGCAACAGTTCAAGAACCAACATGTAAATATGTCAACGTAAAATACGCCCTACTTTTCCACATCGCCCATTGCACCGAAATGGAGTAATTTAACTAATCTCCCACATGAATGCCTCTCCCACTATTACGAAATTATGTTATTTCGCATCAAAGCTTTGAGATATATTCAAGTTTGTGGCGCCTGCACGCGAGTTTGGAGATGAACGCGATCGGATGCCCGTGCCCGCTCCCGCTCCCGTGCCCAAGCTTCGTTCCCATATCTCGTTTCCCTACCCCTTCTCATTCCCGTACTCTGTTAAAATACCCCGTTTCCGTGAATGTTCCCGAGCACGTTCCCGTGCTTGTTAACGTACCCGTACACCGTTACCCAACCCCAACCCCGTACTCGAACCTGTTGACGTATCCCGTTGCCGTACCCGT
>JAXIVJ010019069.1:0-15000 GCA_036785665.1 Chirona hameri | reverse complement strand
GATATCGTTATGGATAACTAGGCCCAAAAAATCGAAAGGTTCTATAATCTATATGTATCAGCCCAAGGGGGCACATAGGGCCCAACGAGTCCGATACGTTGTTGCCTCTGGTATAAAGGTACGTTAGTGCCCCTTCATAGCCCAAGGGACGGGAGGCATGAAAGGACATTTTTTTGGCATAATTTAGCAATTTTAATTTAGCATCATTTCGCGATTTTTTCCCCCAAGCGACCAATGTTTGTGATTTCATGGCGGCACCAGACCATTGTTTTCCCTTCTGGATTCAAGTTCGCACGGTGCCCTGGTGTGAGGTATCTCCCCGAGTCCCTCTCACCGCACAGTGCCGCCTACCGGCACGGTGGTGCCCCTGGTACACCGGCGCGGTGGTGCCCCTGGTACACCGGCGCGGTGATGCCCCTGGTACACCGGCGCGGTGATGCCCCTGGTACACCGGCGCGGTGGTGCCCTTGGTTCAAAGAACACTACATGATTTGCGCCGCGTAGCGGCGCGGATTTTTTTGCTTTATGTTGGTGGTTGACCCCCGTGCCCCCCCCCCCTTGGATCCGCCCCGGATAAGATATCAACCAGCAGATTCGTCCACTGATGTTTAGGAGGCCTGTCCACAAATCTGGCCAAAACTCATTGCATACCTTCAGACACAGTTGTATTCATGCCATAATACAACACAGGGTACGATAGGCCGTATTTATTAACAGTTTAACAGTTTAAGCTTGCTGCTCATGCTCAAGTCAACGCATTCACTTTCGTAGTAGAATTCACCCATATTCATTTTTTAACACGTCGTAGCAAACATTTCCTTTGGCTGTTTCCAGACTGCGGCGCCGTTCTGTGGTTGTCGTTCAAGGTGGTCTCCGGCGCAGTGATGTGCCGCCGGGGCCGGGGCCGGGGCCGGGGCCGGGGCCGGGGCCGGGGCCGGGTCGGCCTTACCGCCGCCCGCAGTCGGGGCACGAGCACACGACTTCAGCGCAGCCGTAACATTGTCTGTAACAATGGACATTTGATCCGTCATAACGCGGAGAATGGGAAGCTTCGGACAGTATTGTGTTTCATGTGATGTAGCGCTTGTAACTCATTATGTGAGTCGTGGGAGGCACCATGTTGACTTCTACGAAATGGGACTAAATTATATATAATCAACAATGAGCATCCTCCTCATGTTTCCATTGTATTGATTACATTGTAATCACTTGTTAAGCTGCAGCTTCTGTGAGTAAATTATATGAATAATGCAAAAGGAACTTCGCATTATGCATATAGTTCGAGAGATCCATAGCCAGAGTAATTGGCCAGGGTATAGCCAATAGCCCAATAGCCAGGTAATTGGCCAGGGTATAGCCAATAGCCCAATAGCCAGGTAATTGGCGACGTAAAGGCACGGCAATGAGTGTATCTGCAACAAGGAACTGAAGCAAATATTAAAACCAGATAGCATCGCTGATGTTTAGCTGAAAAATAAACTTTCTCTGGAATTATCTACCATAAATACTTTAGTATCTCCCAACCACTATATCATGTTCCCCTGCACTACTCAGCTTCCATCTGTCGTCACTTACACTCTGCATTACCAAGCTCCTACCCCCCCCCCCCCCCTCCTCCGAGAGCTCACCTTTTGACGAACCTGGGCGGCCTCTGTCCCGCCTTCTCCTCCGCCACCTCTGCTGCCGTCTCCTCTGCCGACTCCGCTGCCGACTCCGCTGCCGCCTTCTCTTCCGCTGCCGCCTTCTCTGCCGCCTTCTCTGCCGCCTTCTCTGCCGCCTTCTCTGCCGCCTTCTCTGTCGCCTTCTCTGCCACCTTATCTGCCGCCTTCTCTGCCGCCTTCTCTGCCACCTTCTCTGCCGCCTCCGCTGCCGCCTTCTCTGCCGCCTTCTCTTCCGCCTCCGCTGCCGCCTTCTCTGCCGCCTTCTCTGCCGCCTTCTCCGCCGCCTTCTCTGCCGCCTCCTCCGCTGCCTCTGCTGCCGCCTCCTCTGCCTCCAGCGCCCTCTTTTCTGCCCGGTCTTCCTCCCGGCCCTGGCCCGGGCCGTCGGTCTTCTTGGCGTCGCTAGCGACGGCCGTCTGGTCGGCCGGTGAGGGCAGCCCCGTCGCCGTCGACGAGTCGACCTCGTTCTGTTCCGGCAGGTCTATCAGCAGCACTGCGGACACACGAGTCGTCAGCATTTCAGCGTCGTCAACAGGCCACCAACAATGGCAGGAAGCAAGAGCAAATGTCAGCTGCTACAAAGTTAGGTTAGTTTTTGAGCGTTGGTTGAAAAACGTTGCACGGAGATAAATATAAAAGGATGCGGACCCGCAACGTTACGAGGCTTGCTTAAGTAAATACCTTTCCGAAGATATCGTCCACTGAATAATTGTTCCCATGATTGTTAGTTTTGTGAAATAAATGTGCGATATGTTAGCGGAAAAAACAGCGTTGCCAGCAGAAGATGATCCGATCAGACGTCACCTCACAGATGGTATGATGCCTCTGCGCTGCAGTGCTTGTAACTAGAGGTGCAGACAATCCTAAATATTTGGTCACAGCTTATAGTCACGGCCACGGAATGAGCTGGCAAGTCACAGCTTTAGTCACGGCGCTGCAATGCTAACCCTATGGCGCTAGCCTGGCCAGTCACAGCTTTAGTCACGGCCGTGACCAATTCTGGTCCCAGCACTGTAACGCTGGGACGAGAATCTTGTATCTCTACTTGTAACACGGACAGCGCGACGCTGAGTGGTATTGAAGAAGCCGTAGATGGACGATCAGTAGTGTCATGACATAGCACTGTCGGCTTTGATAAGTGGATAGCTGATCGCAATGTAGGTTGTATTTATTTATTTTATTTTCAAAGATACGACAATGCAAGGACAGTATCGGGCCTTATAACAAAAGACGAAACAAACACAACGGTGACGATGCAACTGAATTTGCTGGTCGATGTCGTTGTCAGTCGTTTTCATTGGAAATATCAAAGCTAAGAAGACTTTGAGCAGAATGTTAATCTGCTCAAAGTTGAGCAGCTGTTGATGTTGATACTCAACAGTTGAGCAGATGTTCATTGTTGTAGGACTTTAACGTAATGTCGTGCCGTAACGGAACACCATTAATTCTACTCAGCTGGAGACTTTTTATCTGTGGAATCCATGATAACCCAGAGCCCAAACGAAGCCTCCACTAGTCCCACTCCACTCTGCAGCTCATTATCAATGCTAACGAGTTGAAGGGCTTTCGTCGATTCTGAATCCAACTTAAGGATACATGAATATACTTCGGGCACGGATCCGACTCCGACTAAAATTGACAACTCAAACTCTAACTGAACTCCGCAACCCTGTTCCTAACCGCTCTCAGGCTGAACACTGCAGCTATCTAGCAGAACCCAGTAGAACCTGCACACAGTCTGCCACCACTTCACACAGGACCCGGCTCTGATTGGACTCACTCTGCCACCACTTCACACAGGACCCAGCTCTGATTAGACACCCTCTGCCACCACTTCACACAGGACCCAGCCCTGATTGGACACAGTCTGCCACCACTTCACACAGGACCCAGCTCTGATTGGACACCTTCTGCCACCACTTCACACAGGACCCAGTCCTGATTGGACACTCTCTGCCACCACTTCAAACAGGACCCAGCTCTGATTGGACTCACTCTGCCACCACTTCACACAGGACCCAGCTCTGATTGGACACCCTCTGCCACCACTTCACACAGGACCCAGCTCTGATTGGACACCCTCTGCCACCACTTCACACAGGACCCGGCTCTGATTGGACACCCTCTGCCACCACTTCACACAGGACCCAGCTCTGATTGGACACCCTCTGCCACCACTTCACACAGGACCCGGCTCTGATTGGACACCCTCTGCCACCACTTCACACAGGACCCGGCTCTGATTGGACACCCTCTGCCACCACTTCACACAGGACCCGGCTCTGATTGGACACCCTCTGCCACCACTTCACACAGGACCCGGCTCTGATTGGACACCCTCTGCCACCACTTCACACAGGACCCGGCTCTGATTGGACACCCTCTGCCACCACTTCACACAGGACCCGGCTCTGATTGGACACCCTCTGCCACCACTTCACACAGGACCCGGTCCTGATTGGACACCCTCTGCCACCACTTCACACAGGACCCGGTTCTGATTGGACACCCTCTGCCACCACTTCACACAGGACCCGGCTCTGATTGGACTCACTCTGCTGCGTAGCGTGCTGTGCATGGTGGATCCGGCGGCCGGCGCAGGCCGTCACCACCACCAGCAGCAAGAAACACTGTGTCACGCTCATCCTGGCGACGTCGAAGGAACTCTCGCATCCGGGCACAGGGTCGGCCTTATACGTCAATTACCTGCCAGCTACCGGGTGATAATGGCAGGTAATGGCTAGCAGATGTGATACAGCTGCCGAGCCGTCATTTGCGCGTCACACGGCAGGGGAGAGGGGGCTCAGAGTAGAGCTGCCAGTTGTTCGGTACTGCGGGTACGTAGAGCTGTCAGTTGTGCAGTACTCTTTGGCTCTCACAGTCTGCGTGTCTGTGGGTTCAGACATGGCAGCTCTAGGACAGAGTAGAGCTAATGACCAGGTGAAACAGTTGTTTACTCGGCTGATCAGCTGACACGCTGATTGACGCCTTATACATCTGATAAGGTATAATGGGGCAAAAATTGTGGCATTTTAAGGCTAATGTCACAGAAATTGTTACAAAATCAAAATAGGTACCTAAGATCGAAAAAAAAGAGAATTGATATAGGTACTTAACCTTGTCTCAACAGCCAACAGTCAACATACAATTGTTTATCTGTACCATATATTGTTTATTTGTACCATATATGCCTGGTGTTACGAAATGCCCCGATTAAAATCCCCCATAAATCTATCTAAATATCCCGAAATATCTAAATATCTAAATATCCCGAAAAAAAACATAATGCATTATGGGATTCCTTGCAAGGGGAAATCGTGTTAGCACAGACATGCTCGAATTGTTGACAAAAGAGAAAGTACATATACAAATTATGAGAAAAATATGCTGATCTATTACCGGATTATTTTCTGTATTTTGTCCTTAATTGGTTGTGGACTCCTGGCGGCTGGCTATCGAGTTTTTTTTTTTCCTTCAGAAAAGTATTCGATTATATTCCCAGTATACCTAAGTTTATTCCTACGTTCTGGTGCCAAATAAGTCTCAGTAATGAAACGCAAACACCTGATACTACCTTCACAACCACAAGTATTGTTACCGTTAGTCACCAGTAAAGCGTCTTCTTGGGCGATGATCGTGCGGACACTTTCACATAAGTTCTTTGTTTCAGACGGTGACTGTGAGATAACTGCATCCGATCCAAACATTTATTCTCATAAACAGCATGCTAGGTTTAGCAATGGACACTAAAAATCAAGCAAGTCAGATCACACCACTCAGAATCACTGGGTGTTACAAAGTTTCTTTGTCGGGCGTCGGCCGTATCTTCATGGTAACCGTCTCCAGCGAGTAGTGGTATCCCTTCCACTACCTCCACTTGACGCCGTCTGCATGACTGCCATAGTGCCATGCTGACCAGATCAGTGGCGGTTCTAGGTTTCGAGTTTAGGGGGGAATTTTGCTCCGAGTTTTCTCGGCGAAATTTCTGGAGCCGGGGTGGATGCGTCGGGTCGTAAGCGCAAAGAGTCATTGAGCGGGGGGGGGGGGGGGGAGGACCGTCAAAAATACAATTTGTTGGGTGACGGGGAAGACGTCAGCGAAAAATTGTTGAGCAGCATAGGCGTCACCACCACTACGGACAGTGCCCATACAAGTTGGCAGATCTCCAAAAATGTGTACGTACTGTCCGTGCAAGTTTAACCCTATTTGTAACATGGGGGAGGGGGCGGATTCCGCCCCCCACCCCCCCTCATGTTTTTCGCGGATATCTCCAGAACAGCTGGGAGCAGGCCCATGCAATTTTGGGACTTTTCATAGAATTGAATACCACATTTGGAGCAAAATTTTGAGTTCTTAACCTGAACAGAGGCGGTTCCAGGGCACAGTTTTGGGTGGGTTCGGAGGCGATATTTGGTGATAATACGGAAATGCGATCTTCACGGATTCTTCCTAACTGCCTCAAGTATGAAGGAGTTACATCGGTTTACGGTGATTGCAACAAGAGAAAATTAGTTGATGTTAATGAAATATCATAAAAATTGCATGGCAGAGGCAGTTTCAGGGGCTTGAAAAAGGGGGGGGGGGTTCCAGGAAGTATTCAATGCTGGGCGGGAAGCAAATAGAGCAATGTAAGGGGCATTTATAGCTATCAAGATGTAAAAGATAGCTTCTGCTTCCATTATTTGCATAATTTATTACATATAGAGTTTCAGCGGCGTGTTCAGGCACATGAAAAGGGGGGTGACTGGCATGGTGATGACGATATGCCAGCGATAACGGCGCAATAGACGGTTAGCTTATAATGATATATGCACATATGAGGCCAGAAAAGGGAATAAAGTCATTTTTTGCAGAGGCACGCTCAGGAATAGAAGAAAGGGGGTCATATTATTGCAACGAAACTAAGAGGCATGGCCGTACAATAACATAACATACTGCAGTTTTCGGATGAAACACGCACCACAGGCTACTCTACGAACGATTATAAGATAATAGGCGAGTCCAGGTAGGGTAAAAGGGGGGTAAGCAATGCCAATTGAAGTTGTAAGTGAAATAGTAACTGTTGACTAGTTAGTATCATAATAGCGGATAATATACTTATCAAAAGGTCTTGCGCCGCCCCAGTTTGGATCCTGGATACGCCTATGATGACGTACAACATGCAAAAGGAACTATCTACGATCAGTAACATATTTATAGTGCTGGGTAGCAACTTGTCTGCGGAATTTTTTTTAATCTCCAATTTGACCTCCCTTTTTCACTAACCTGGTATCGCCTATGGCAAAAAAAAAGATTTATAACTTTTTTATAATGTCACAATCACATACCATTTAATTTATTAAAAGACAACATAAAAAATGGTTTCATTACGCATTAACTTCACCCCCATATTGAGTGCCCTGCACACGCCTATTATTTTTGAATTTTCAAACGCCACCGTCATATATCAATTCCCAATTCAATCTCTATCGATTCGTATTAGTTGTGTTAAAATCGGTTGATAAACATGAAAGCTATGTTGGATCAAAAATACCACTACAATTTTTAGTTTTTGTCCCCCTGTTGCCCCCTATCAAAAATGTATATTTGTTTATTATTTAGAAATGTAGATCGTGTTCAGGGGAACCAAACACCGTTTCATTTTTGAAAATCGGACGGGTATATCTCGAGATCTCCGGGGGGCGGAATCCGCCCTGTTACAAATAGGGGTAGCCAGGAGCCTGTTACAAATAGGGTTAAGGGTTTTACACACGCCCTGGAGGGGAGGCGAAATCCGCCCACCCCTCTAGTTTTTCGCGGATAGAGAATAAACGGCGGCGATGCGCGTCGCCGTTTTTTGCATACTGTTCGGAAATGAACTACCCACATTATGTAAAATTCTTGTTCACGGGTCAGCTCAGGTCAGGTCACAAGACCAGGTAACATGATGACCCCACCTCCAAAACGTTTGCAGTAGTACCGCAGCCACAGTTTTAGGCAGATTGGCTTCAATCTTGCAGGATTTGATAAGATGATAGGTGCCTACAATTTGTGTATCTCGGATTTGGTTATATTCGTGACCTAAGGTCAAGTCAATTTCGTGACCGCCAACACTGTTTGTCAATAACTATCAACATAATACAGATAGATAAGTGAAAATGGTACCAATGTGTTTTTCCCGTCGAGACACGTCTCCCAATATGCAACATGACCTACTTGGGTCACCACTTGACCTAGACCTGAGCTCAAATTTCTCAGTTGAACTAACCTAGTCAACATTATTATGATTCAAAGCGCCTTGACGAGATAAACATAGTGGCGTCAAACGTAATGATTTACCTTTATTATGTAAAAAGTGACTTGCGAAAAACAAAAACAAAACACATTTTTGACATTTGATGACCTCTGGAGCCTAAACTATTGACCTGAGCTAAAATCTGAAGTCACCTCGTCGATTGTATTTTTCCAAGAGCTTTCCGCTTTCCATTGCTTTTTCCCGTTTGTTCCTAGTTCATGTGATAGCAGGGGATTTCTGGAGGTAAGTCCTAAAACTGGAAAATCTGACCTTTGATGACCTCTGGTGACCTAAACATTGACCTGACCTAAAAATACCGATATACTTTGGAGCCAGCATTCTCGTCATCTTACAACAAGTGATCGAAACGAAATCGCTAATTATCCTTAATCCTTGCTATCAAAAAGGAATATGACTGAAAATATGAATGGACTAATTAATCTAGTTTTCATTGAAATAAGCTATTATTCCTGAAAACCATGTCGTTGCAAAATATAACCATTTCCCGAACCCCGCACATCCGGGATTCGAGCTAGATGGAGTCTCACCAAACGCCCCAAACCACCACAGCCATCTCTGGCTTCACCAGAGCTAGTTTAAGATGAAATTGCTAATTTTAAGTAAACTATGGTGTTATCATTAAAATGGAATTTCCAGAAAATGCATTAATTAATAAAGTTGCGATTGATATTTAAAAAAAATCACCGGGAAAAGCCGTGTTCACGAGTTATAGACCCATTTACCCAAAACGCCCCAATCGCCCCAATCGCCCCAATCGCCCCAAACGCCCCAAACGCAAAATCCTTCGTGAAAACGGCTATTATTTGTTTCTTCTTCTCTCTAATGATATATAGCTTTGCCCTGATATGTATTTTTATCTTGTAGATATAATGGCAAACGTAGTTGGATGTTTGACCTTGACCTGTATTTGCACTGACCTGTATCTTGTGACCCCGTAACCTGACGACAATACAAATTCAAAAATATAATTCAATAATTCAATACAAATTCAAAAGCGCCCAGAATAACCCCATACACCATTTTACAGCGAAATGTGAGAGGGTGTGGTTACCATGCCTTGGCGATCTGTCCTAGAATTGCCCATATATGGTATCAGGTTGTGAAAATGACTACTACTATCGCATTATACGTGCACAAATAACCCATACAGCATGTGTCGCATGTGTTTCGTAGACCTGTGACCTTTTGTGACCTGACCTTGACCTTGACTTTTGCTTACAATTTCACTTTTGCTTATGCGGGATTTGTAATATACCTTTGAGAACACTTTGTGCGATAACAGTCTCAATCTAACATTTAGGATTGAAAGTATGGCCCCAAAACTCAAATTTCTCAATGTTTACCTTTGACCTGAACTTGACCTGACATGTGGCGTTATTTCGAAACTTTTGTGTATGCTTTGGGTGCGCCGCATGCAGAGCTTCCGATTGCCGGCTTGTGCGTCTCGCTGCAGTTATTGGTTCGAAAGATAACCAGGGGGAGGGGGGCGAAAAACGCCCCCTCAGCCAATGGTGTTCGGCTGAGACCCCAGCCAATGCCGGGTTAATTGAATAGTGCTGACAGGACATGCATTACAATGCCTTCGTCGTGTGTATCGTTTGATTGTGCTGCTTAATATTCCGTAGTGTGTAATAAATATACACCGTTCTCTCAAAACTGAATGCGAATTTTGTCAAAAGTTCAAAATGAAAGCAACACTGCAGTCATGTACTTGTTACAAGACAGCAAAATGTTTCAAGAAAACGTCACGATTGCGTAGCAAAATTATATGTGCAGACATATTCCATTGCCGCGTTTTTCTTTTGCGAAAGTGGCACGCAAGTTTCAATTCGTAAGACGATCGTGAGCTCGATCGACGCGTTGCAGCGCTCGTTTCACCAGTACACTGTACAGCGGCGGGGTGTACTGCCGTAGCCGTAGGCTGTGGCACTAGCATAGCGTGCTGTCCGTAGGATACGGCTCAGAGAACAGCACCGACTACTGGCTCGTCAAGAACTCGTGGGGCGCCGACTCCACAGTGGTTGGAAACGGGCTCATTGGTGGCCTTTTGGGACATTGCAATGTCGGTTATTTTTTGGTACAAATAGGATGCGTCGTGTAAACAAGGGGGGGGGCTGGTCAGTAGAGGCATCCTCACCCCCTGTAGCCTTTTTCATAAAGGTCGATTTGTAACTTTTGTATGTGTAAGATTGTAGGTTTGTAGTTGTAGTTGTACAAATATGTTTCATAAAGCAAAAACTACAATTTACAATCACAAACAACAAATCTACAAACCTACACATACTAATTGTACAAATCCCGGCCCAAAATGTCTGATGTGTTTCATAAAGAACAGCTGAGTCCCTAAACAACGGACCAATTGTAGAATTTATCAGGCAAACTACACATGCAATCTACCATGCCCCTTCGGTGTGTAGAAAACTGAATCCTTGGAGCGGAGAACACCTTTACGGTATTACGGAGAACATCTTTTATGATATTTTTTTTTGGCCTCACCATTTGAATAGAAAACTCCTCCCGTGTCGTTTAGCTCTACGAATTATGCATCCACATAATCAAATATATCATTATTTCCCAATTATCTGGAGTCTCCTGAATGCAGGTACCCACATCAATACACGTGCCGAATATTAACTGGGACTTTTCATTAAGCGCGTTCGAATCACGACGACGAAGACACTTTCTTCACACTTATATTTATAGATATGGAGTGATCTTACCTCCTTTCTCTCCCGGATCTATTAGAAGTGTTTCACCTGCTTTTGCCTCAGTGCCACGGGTGGAATTTCCTATTCAAATGATGGGCCACTGCCCCACCAACTTTGTGTATTTGCCAAACCAACTCTTGACAGATTTGGAGGTTATCCGGCATTAAAATGACCATTTTCACCTCAACCAAACAAAACAACCAAGCAAAATTACATTTTTCCCTTCCAACTTTCTTGGAAAAGCTCCACCCATGCTCAGTGCGAGCCTTGCAGTCATGGTTTGACACTGACACTAGCGAATAATCGCCCTTTCCAAATATTCCACAGTCGCGGTGTTTATTTACAGTTTCTGCTTGATCCGAAAAGAAATGTTCTTGTCATTTTCTTTGCAGTAACGCCCTTTTTCATATAACTTATATTATTTCAGTATCAAATATTTTTCCTTCAGAATAATCACAATGTTATAATATTAGAACAGGTGAATTCGGGATATTTGATATATTTATTTATGTGTCTTTGACGCACCTCAAGAACCTTGTTTATTTACTTTGTCAGCTGACGCAAACAAAAGCTACACTCGCCGCCGAATTTACAACCCCCGCTGATGTGGTGTGTGTAGTGTTTATGAAACGTGCTGGATTTTGTAGGTTGTAAAGTTCAAATTACAAACTACAACTACAACAGGTTTGAACAATTTCTTTAACGAAAAAGGCTACTGGTGGGGATGGGGTCGCAGGGTACCGATAATCGGCATCGCAGCTGGAGTAAATAGCGGTCCGCGGTGAAGCAGTGAACCGGAGGGTTCCGTCAGGGAACACGTCCACGGTTTGGTTATGTCTACACGGTTTGGTTATGTCACACGTACGTTACTGTATAACCGTTTTTGGCAACTGCTCAGACAGAAATCACAGGCAGCCCCGAAGAGTGATCAATTTTTGTGCCAGGTGGTATCTGGAAGGCGTAAATTTGACCATATTTCGGACGTTTTGAGTGGCCCAGGGTGGCTCACCTCCATACAGTTATCAGAATATCACTCTCACTCTGGCTCAACGTGCTCGGTGGTGGGAGGAACCTGCATTTCTGGTCTCGCTATTTAGCCGAAATACTGCGCATCGCAATAGGCGCACACGACAGGACGAGCAGTTTCATACCTCGCATCCGCACTGAAGCCAGTAAACGTCAGTTTTCCTACCGAGACCCTCGTCTTTACCACAGTTTACCGACCGAACTATCTGTCTGAGGCCTGCCTCATTTAAACGGAACTTCCGGGTGTACATGAAAGGCCGAGGTGTAAACTAACGTGTGACAGCCATGTTTTGTCTGTGCTATTGTTTTCACATTACCAGTTTATGTCTATTTTGTGTTGATGCATAGTTTTGTAAGCCGTGCACCATTGTTTTATCCGGTATGTATCTGAGTATGAATGCCAACTCCCTGCTTCCCCATGTACCTACTGTTTTGTGTCTCGTGACGCCGGGCTAGGAATAGCCACAATGTGTGTGGATGGCCCGAAGTTGTTAAATACAATACAATACAATACAACGATGAGCTCAGTGCCATAAGTGGGGCCGTGCAGATCAGTGATCGGTTGACACTTGGCCACGCATTCAGCAAATACCCATGCCCATACCAATGTATGCACCATTATTGTAATTTGTGTAGAAATCAGGCATTCTATTTGCTAATATGTAACATGCTTACAAAATATACGTTATGCACGCGTAATATTTTCGCTGGTAGAAACCCTCCACAAATTACCTAATTTGCACATCTAGGGGTAATTTTGGGCCCTGAAATAAATTTTGTCATTCAAAACTAACCCCAAAATGTTCTTGGGCCACCAAAACACGGGCCCAATCACATAAATGTGAAACGTCACATCCCTATCCCTCGGAGGTCACCAAAGGTCACGGAAAGTGAACCGAGGTCAGAAAAGGTTAATGATGGTCAGACTAGGTCATCTCATGTCATTCCAGGTCAAAGGTCTTCAAAAGTCACACATACAAGCATGCGAACTCTGCTTTGGTCTACATCGAGCCTGACATACCCACATTGATGACGTCATAGCCCCGTTGACCTGACATGACCTGACACGTGTTTTTCACCATCATAAGATGCGCAAAGCATGTCCAAACACAACGTTGAAGGTTTGGTGCGAATTGGTCGAGTCATTTACACGCTATAACCAAATGACTGTTCGCGAAAATCAAACAAAAAAACATCACGATCTCGGTGTTTCTCGTTAGTTGTTGTGCTTGTGCGACATCTCGCCGATAATAAACGACTTATCGCAAATACAAAATCTCGCAAATAACGTGGCGAGGCTCGTCACGGTGCAAATATACCTATATAATTTTGTCAGTCTGCCGAAATGTGTCGACTTTTGCCCAGGTGGCGGAATGTGTAGGATTTGCGTAAGGTCATAGCAGAACGGAGACGGCCAGAGAGAGTAGACGCTACTCACTTTCTTACCCTTCGAGTGACCTTTAATATGGTGTATGTCTGTTGAAAATCAGACCGACTTTGTCGTACTTCACACTTCCGATCAAGAGCGCCACCGCCTTCCGAAAGTTGTGGGGACAGGGGCATTCTGAAGTCGATTCTTTCCATGTAACGCCATAGGAGTAATGTTAAAATCCGAAAATAATTTGATAATTTGACAAAAATAAATAATTAAATACACATACAATAATTGACGCCCCGGGCTGGTCCCCCATCCTCCGTTTCTGACGCCAATGCTTCCAATAACAAGTGCTGCTATAAAGCCCGAGCCGTGTTTATCCAGCCGATTTGGAGGTCTGCACTAAATCATGTGCCACGCTGTTTGTCGTGACCTGACATTCCTCTGACTGCTTACATTTCAGATGGCGCAGGCAAGGACAGGGGAGTTCCCGGCGTCTGGAGCGTATCGACACGGACGTCGGACAGGTCACAACAGTCGCCGGCCCCTCGACACCGCGGTAATAACCGCTCGGTTATTACCACGGGGTGCTCGGAAATTCCAGGGGGCGGGATGAAGGGAGTGAACCTGTTGTTGGGAGGTGGCGTAAAACAACGGATACGCAAGCATCTTCTCAAACTTCACCACGCATGAGAAAATAGAGCTGACTTGTATGTGAAGTTTTGTATCGCTTGCTACGATCGTAACGTAGATATAAAGCAGTTTTTGAGTGGTAACAAATGACAACATGCTAGCCGGGCGTGTTACGGTCGGACGCCAGTCAGGGATGGGTTAAAGACATCGGTTGAAAAAAACTTGACACCTTGGGGAAAGCTATTCTATAAACTGAAAATTATGTGTGTGATACCCATGATTATCACAGGCTATCTCACTAATAACCATTTCCAGAAGTGCATCAATAGCTCCAATCATCATTTGGAACTCCTTGCTTGTGTCCTTATTATATTGTTTGGTCTTCTATTTTACTCATGTCTACGTATCAAGAGAATTAGACGTGGTTGCGTAATCATTAGATTTGTTAATGCAATTTTACCGTGTTTGTATTTGTTGGAACGTTAATCTGTGCATTGTTACCATAATTTTTAGGGGTGTTTTTACAGTGTGATCAATCTTTGTAACATAAGTCGAAAAATGTCAAAAATACATGTTCTGCCTCGGGCCTTCTTCAGTCGACGATGAAGATTTTTAAGAATGTCAGGGATGAATATTGAGGGTCCACTGTCAAAGCCCAAGGCAGAGACTTGCTAATTAACGCACAAGTGATGAACAATAATCCTAACATTGCTTTCAGTGTCGTTCCTTCACATGGTCAACATAAGATAGATAGGGGTTGGAGACAATTGTGTAGGGTGCCAATATGTTGGGCTCATAAAAACAAGGATCATTTGTCATAATGCAAATACATAAACAATAAATACAAATTCGAAATTAACTCAAAAATGATTCAAAACTAACACAATTAAGCTCATGGTAACGGAAGTTGTGACGTCACGACTATAGTGAAAATCATGACTGAACTGACTGACATCGCGGCGGTAACAATGTTTTTATAAGGTAAATACAATGGACCGGAGAGTTATAGGTTTTGAGAACCCAAATTAGAGCGTCTCAGGAGTGATTCGTTTAGAAGGGCAATTGCAAAATAATTTTCGTCTTTTGCAATAATTTGTGTAGAGTTTTAGCTTATCGTACCCACTGGCGGCCGCAAGGGGGGGGGGGGGGTGGTGCACGGGACCACGCCCCCTATTTTCTCAAAGGAGGGCATATTGCCCCCCACCCCCCTTTTGCTAGTACCGACCAGGACCTATTTTAACATTTTATTTGTTAACGATTTTGTCCCTCTCAGTCACGAAAGCTTTCCCTCCTTGAAAAGCTTTC